>JAQFYQ010000922.1:0-14790 GCA_034694885.1 Buchholzia appendiculata | reverse complement strand
TGTCATTCAAGTACACTCGTCACACAGGTGTGTCATTCAAGTACACTCGTCACACAGGTGTGTCATTCAAGTACACTCGTCACACAGGTGTGTCATTCAAGTACACTAGAGTCTCACAGGTGTGTCATTCAAGTACACTCGAGTCACACAGGAAGAAAATATCACTGACTATACAAACGTTTATCACAATTTATTTTTTTCCTAATTACCTTACACGGTCAAATGCAAAGATGCCGTTTTTAGCAACGGTCAACACACGCTACAGTTCATCAAGGCACTAGACAAAACATCATCTGACTCTAATTATAATATAAGTTATATTTTCACATTATGCTGTACGTATAACCTACATGTCACATATTTTGCATAAGTCACATTTATCCATTAAATGTTCTATCCAATATGTATATGTATCAAGTCTTTCGCTCATATTTGATGAATGCGCGATTCGATTTTTTGCAGCATATCTTCCGACTGCAGCTGTTCGAATGTTAGCAAAGAAATGCCGAGCTGATCTTCCTGTCAAAGCACAACCACACAACATAGATACCAAGGAGAATACACAACGTGAATACCAAGGAGAATACACAACGTGAATACCAAGGAGAATACACAACGTGAATACCAACGGTACGAATAATCATCATAGAAGATTCAAACAATACAAACTGTGTAACCTCTCCTATTACAACAGCCATGCAATAATATATACATACTGGGTGAATAATTCGGCTTCTCCCGGCTTCGCCCAATCGTCCCTGCGCCGCCCCGCTCACGGGCCGAATAACCCAACTTCAACAAATACAATTACCCCAGGTCCGTTCTTTAATTAAACTTTAATTGTTCAATCAATGATGAACTATGCCTACCCTTGTGAACGGTTGAGCCATGTTTCGTAGGAATCTCTTCGACAGCTGGACGGCCTCGTCTGTCGACAGGTTGCACACGCTGTCGCTCAGATACTCCTGGATCCACTTCGGCAACTTTCCCCTCTTGTCCGATCTGCCAAAGCGCTACACAGAAACAGGCTGCAACTGTAACATAAAACGTTTAACATACGAATCTATGGAATTGCAAAACAACAAGCATCATGCGTCATCACGGCTCATTCTACCACTCAACATCTTGTTCACTCACTTTTCCTCATGCTTCGCTTAGATGGTTTTATGGTCATATATCACACGCGTTTCTCTTCACGTTTCAGGCTTCTTTTTATGTTCAAAAACAATAAATTGAATAACTGCAAATTCTACTCTAACGCAATCCTAATTAATTGTTTCGGTCGAATACCTTGTCAGCGAAGACTAGGATGCCGTAGTCTGTCTTGCCTCGCAGAGCACGCCCGACACACTGAGCTGCGTGACGCATCGCATCAAACGTCAGGAAATCATTCTCCCTTATGTGAAACTGATCCCGCAGATATTCCAACCGAGCCTGTTAGAAGTAAACATAAGAAAACAATAAATTCTCTTGATAAGTAATGAAAGTAAAATGTACAAAGTCGATAGAACGATGGCATAATATTTAATACTGGTATAGGCAGGCCTAGAACATACAGAACATGTAAAGAATAAAGTGACTGTTGATATCGCGAAGACTTTTGACGTGATCCAGTGTTGATACATGCTTAGCACTAGAACTGCACAACACCATCAGGAAATAAATGTAATCGATGGTAATTGATCTATCAACATTATCACTAGTATGTTCGCGCTTACAGATCAACATAAGCTAGGACACTTCTACTGTATAGACACTAGACAGCACATGTAGTAATAAAGTACATCACACATAATGATTGCACTCTAATTCTAACCTTACGCGTTAAGCAGTGTATCAAACAAATAAGCAAACACATCAACTACAAACAATTTTTTTTAATTAGGAATACTTAGTGATACATAACAGTAACATCCCACACCGTACCCTTTTGGTTACAATCAAAAATTGAAACGATATTCAACTAGGAAAGCACACCATTTCTGTTATCCAATTCTTTTCTGCTCAAAAGAAAAGAGCAGACAAGAAACATTAAATAAAAACAGACATTTTTTGACAACACAGATGGAAACGAAGGCAAAGAGGCTGAGCGGTGTTCTTTACCTTTAGAATGCGGCTTTGCGTGTAGACGTACGGCACGCCAAACATGATGACACAGCGTCCGTAGTGATGCTCTGAACAACACAATCACAAACAGACTTCATTACTAGAGACTTAGAAACAAATATTAACAAACTAATTTACACGATAATTACAAAACAAACCCATAGGAACAGATTTAAACAAATTCAGCTGCAAAGAGAAATTATATTATCTACAAAGTTTATCTTTCATTTATATATATATGAGAGATGCCAGCAGATCATGGTTTCCAGTTACGTTGATCGCAACTGGCATAAAATATTGCAGAATTTACTGTCACTATGAATCATGGAAAACATCGTTAACATCAAAAAGTGATAACAATAGTTACAGATACTGCTATAGATTAAAAACTTTTTGAACGATATGAACAGTACACCCTGAAAAACTAAGATTATTGGCGGGCAAAACCATTTGTTTGCATGTATATACATGAATACAAGAGAAATTTATAAGAGAAATTACCTCTTTAAATCATTCTTAACTTCTATACCATGAATGGCCACATTCCAATTATATTCACAATTAAAAGTTCTTTCATAAAGAATCAGCAATCAAAACACCATTTAAAAAAAAAAACAACACATAAATATAAAAATAAATATGTATATAATAGATATAGTTATAGAACCATGACTCAAGCACCAACAACAGAAAGCCATCGTCAGGTTTGGGGCATCCACAGCGATGGAGAGCTTGCGACTAAAACAAAGCCCACTGGGCCAAGAAGGACAACCGACCCTTATCGAATAGGATGACTCGGAGGCATGATTAATTTCGCCTCTGAGGAGATTAGCCATTGCAGGGGTCGTGTTGTCCAGCATTCCTGCGGACAGACGAAGGAACGATCATCAAAAAGCTTGAAGTCAACCACAGTCACCAGGCATACAGGTGACACAAGCAATGGGAGGCTTGAAGTGATGTATAGACCTCAGAACCAAGTCCACCCCTTCTCCTCTCCTGGGAGAGTGGAAACCACACACATACCATATATAATAGATACATAAAATAAAATAAACATTACTTAGTGATAAGCATCAAAGACTAAATTACCAAAGTCGATTCCTTCCGAGACTTTTCCCCGGGCAACGGAGAGCAGCACTGCCCCCCGACCATTTTCACAGGCCTGCAAAACATTTACATCCTTTCCAGGTAAATATTGCATTTAGTTTACAGCTTTAATTAATTATCTATCATTCAATTCTATTTAAGTTATACATTATCACTATTACCTTATGACATCAAATGAAATAATGTTGCCTTCTGATAGTTAGCTAGAGCGAGATTACCTTCTGGTAGTTAGCAAGAGCGAGATTACCTTCTGGTAGTTAGCAAGAGCGAGATTACCTTCTGATAGTTAGCAAGAGCGAGGGTTGTCTCAGCAGCATCTTGTGTTTCGATGAAGAGCAGTTTGCGCTTCTGCAGCTGATCTATCAAACCCTAGCAGCAGATCCAGCAACATGTCATTTACTACAGATAATCAAGTGCTACATTTTACGATTACATAATTTATTATTTATTGATACTGGAAACTCACAATGAAGTTAATACCTATATGTGAAAGTGAAGGATAATGCATGTACTGTGACTGCTAATTGCTGAACATGAATTATTGAAGACCGCAGCTACTTCACGCCAATGCACAATAGATTGAGTCATAGATAATGATAAAGATATTATAGTGCTACATCACTTAACATTTTGCTGTTCAGTTTGTAGTTTATGTATGTACAGTATTGTCAATTAATATTGTACTATTGGTAAACTGCTTGCAAGCCGCAAGATATCACAGAAAGCCATTCAGAATACTTAATATTGAAATTTACCCATGGAACTCGACATTGTATTTGATATGCAATGTTTGTAATCTGGGCAATAAATTATATTCCATTTCTATTTTTTTCGGCCTATAATCATAACTGGATTTCCACTGCAGAATAGAAATATGAGAATACTGCCACAGCATAGCCCAATAAAGTGCATGTCATACGAGGTGACTAAGGGCTAGTAGTCTTATCAGTAATAAATGATTGTACGCTTAACTAAATATTCTTGAAAAATAATACAATTAATCATCATTGCATACATTAAAGCCTCTTAGAATATTAATAAAACAAATGAAGTGACTAGGAGGTTACCTGATCATACCATGCAGCTATGATAAATTCCTACAACAAAAACAATTACAAAACTTAGCTCAGCAATAATTGACAGCAGATAAGTCCAGACATGAGGTAGGCTTATTATCTTAATCCCCCCCCCCCCCCACCAAGCGATAGATTACATGCCTACACTACAACCACTCTACGACATTTATGATCATTTTAGGAATGTCACAACACTAAAATGTGAATCACAAGATCCGATAGAAGTCTGTTGTTATTATTATCGACTCTGACAGGGTGTCCTAAGGTCAAACCCACCCTCATGAGTAAATCTAACACTGGCCCTACGGTCAAACCCACCCTCAGGAGTAAATACAACACCGGCCCCATCTCTCACACTTTCAGCAAGACTACAACCCTTACGCGATTCGTTATCTTTGACACTGAGCTTGCTACTATCATTTATCTCAATCAACTGGCAGAGTTCAGGTAGAAGACACTTTCAAATTAGTCAATGTGAATACAAATAGGCACTGTGAATACAAATGTAATATGAAGTACAGGTGTAACACACCATGTAAGAGGTGTAACATACCATGTAGAGGTGTAACATACCATGTAGTGGTGTAACATACCATGTAAAGGTAGCTGGTAAAGAAACAGACAATGCCGTCAGGTACAACACCGCAGAGCTCAATCAGCAACGTGCCGTAGTTACGAATCACCGCTGCAAGGAAGCAATGCACGAATATCTTGTTTACAAAAACAAGAGAGAGAAATAATAAACATTATAAGTCTTGTATGCATAAATAACGAGAGTAGAAACAACACTGTAATCAACTACAACACAGTAAACTGACCAACTATAGAGATAACATCAGAAAACGAGTTGCACAATCTATGCACAGCAGTTATCATACCTAATGAATCACTGATTGGCTGAGAAGCTAGCCTATCATACAGCGAGAGAGAAATGTTGCAACAAAACATCCTCAACTCACATAGATCTGCGTTAAGGGCATCATACGATGCCGATACACTTGCGCCCAATGACAAGACACTTTTTCAGAGATAGCATTCAGTGCAACATTAGTTTATAACTAAATCCAAATTATAGAACTTCATGATGAAGAATAATTTTGTTTCATGCAGTGATAGATTGGCAAATATTTACCTCATAGTCATCATTTGCCAGTGATTCTAGTTTCAAGTAAACAAATAATTCAGTTTTAGTTTTAGCTAATAAGAGACTAAACAAGAGATAAATAACAACAGGTTAAGCTAAATAGCAGAGATGATTGAATAGTACCTGGATCTTCCCTTGTTTCGTACTTGGAACTAATCGTCACCTGGTCGCTGCCTCGTGTCACCACCTAGTGACAAGAATCAACAATGCCGCTCTATTCGTTTATCAAAACCAATTCTGACTATTATATAATCATAATGATTATTTAGAGTTTGTCTTAATCCTAGAAAGCAAAGGTAACATAACATGTTTCCAACAAAGGCTACTTTCCGCAACACGGCCATGTGTAATAATTACACACTATTATACACTAATAATACAAAAAGATAATTATTACATAATTTTCTTGAACAATACTATCACTGTCATTGTACAATAAATAGAACTAAACAAATATCCAGCTTATCCCAGAACTGAATCTTATCCCGAACTAAATCTCATCCCAGAACTGATACTGTTCAATTGAAAGTAGGACTACAATTGTAACAATCGACAATGTTATTATCTAAGCTTTACAGTAACTTTTGACTCCACACCATCTCTCTTATTCAACTACATACAACTACACAAGGCGAAGTAAACTACACACAACTAAACTAAACTATATCAAACTATACACGAATACTAAAGTAAACTAAATGCCAATCATAATTACAGTAAATAATGGAACAGAAATTTAGTTCAGTTAAATCTTACATAGTCTAAACAAATGAATATTTACAGACAGCATCTATTCGCAGGCAAGACATCAACTGATTGAGAAAATATAACAGCGACAGATAGATACACTTATACTTGAACACAAGCAGAGATATACGTACCATGGGACAAATGCACTGACGTGACAATGTCATGACAAAAGACGACATCGTGACGGGCCGGAAGTCGAGTATCTTTGGATACATATCTAACGGTGACAACGTCTGCAATGAACACATCACAGACAAGACACGTTCGACATTAATCATACATACACAACAATTACATTCTAGATACGTATTTAATGACCAAGCCATTCGTCATTCTAGAACAGTTCGCACAAATTACTTTGTAATAATTTCAAACTTAAAAAATCAAAACTTGAAATAGTTTAAAAGACCCAATTTTAAAAGAACTAGATCCTGCAATGCGGTTATTTCACACAACTAATAATAGCCGTGAATTTCATGCAATACTAAATCATGAATCTTTTTATATATCCTCGAGTCCTAATTTCCTATCGGCATAGTAGCAAGGAATTTATTACTAAATGTTAAAATGCTCAAAATGCGAACACTTATAATATATACTAGTACTTATAATATGCTCAAGGGCAAGCATAGCAAGTCAGCCAATCCAAAGTTTTAGCGTCTGCAGACCACCATCGAGCCTCGTTGATGGGCGTGAATTTTGAATTTACAACAATATTCGTCTACAAGGACCAAACACCTGACTCAATCAAAATAAACTGGCAACGGATAAATTTTAAATTAAAAGTAACATGGGTAGATTTAGCACTTACACCAGATGTAATAACGACGGACTGAAAGCGATCGAAGACAGGTTTGATAGCAATAGAGGCGTCCATACAGCTGAAGTGCATCACTGGGTTAACAATGGTCGGTGCACGGTCATCAAAGGGTTCTATCAACAGTGTGAACCCTAGCACATTCACAGGGTTCTATTAGCAGTGTGAACCCTAGCACATACACAAGGTTCTATCAACAGTGTGAACCCTAGCACATACACAGGGTTCTATCAACAGTGTGAACCCTAGCACATACACAGGGTTCTATTAGCAGTGTGAATCCTAGCACATTCACAGGGTTCTATTAGCAGTGTGAATCCTAGCATTCACAGGGTTCTATTAGCAGTGTGAACCCTAGCACATTCACAGGGTTCTATTAGAAGTATGAATCATACAATAAACACATTACAGAACAGTAAAAATCAAATAACAAAATTAAGTCACAATAGACACAGTTTAAACGAAATGAGCATAACATACAGATTTACAGAACACAATTATTATAACAAAATTAATAACAATAATACAAACTACAAGACAACTATAATACAGAATGTCACGCTACTAGTCTCAACAAAACTCTCTCCCTCTCTCTGTCCATCCTTTTCTCTCTCTCTCTCCCTCTCTCTCCATACCTTTTGTGTACGAGCTGATCATCGTGGCAAAGTTTGCAATGAGTAAGATCGGAGAGTAATCCTGTACGTCGGACAGTTCGAGTGTTCTCAGTAGAGAACGCATTCTCTCCGAGCAGAACCTACAATATTCAATACAGAATAGAATATAGAATAAAGAATACAACACGCAGAGCATCTCTACATGCTCTCAGAGCAGAACCTAGCAACATAAGCAAGCAGAATAACTCTACATTCTTATAGCCAATTTGTACACAAGTAAAAGAAGTCTAGACGTCAAGAGAAGCGGTCGGAAACAACACTGCTGCCTGTTACAAAATGAGAAAAAGGTAAAAGGTATCTAAATTCATGTTAAATCCGTAAATATTAAATGTACATAAACAGTCTTATCAATAATAAAACAAGAAATATGAATTTATGTAATTTTAAAAATTCATTATATTCTTAGAAGAAATAACAATTCGACATCAACCTCTAACAGTAGCTCTAACAGTAACACCATCTCTATATGTAGCACTAGTCTGCAAGGCCATTACAATCAGAAACAGCCAATAGACTGGCAAACTGAAATTGTATCTAGCAGTTATAAAATGAAAAAAGCTAAGAAATTGTTATCAAACAGATCAAAGTTCGAAATTAATATACTTAATCAAAATATGCGCTTAACAATAATTCTTATAAAATATTAAAAACAAATTATTTCAGAATGAGAGGTAGTTTATCAAACGTACATGATGACACTTTTACATAGATTAACATCAAAGCTTCTTAAAAAAAAGACACATCAGCTTCAATGACTGTAATCTCTGCACTATGAACCTGCACTGTGACCCCAGCACTATGACCCATGTATTGCAACCCTGCACTACGGCCCATGTATTGCAACCCTGCACTATGACCCATGTATTGCAACCCTGCACTATGACCCATGTATTGCAACCCTGCACTATGACCCATGTATTGCAACCCAGCACTATGACCCATGTATTGCAACCCTGCACTATGACCCATGTATTGCAACCAAGCACTATGACCCATGTATTGAAAACAATGCACTGTGAACTGTGTATTGTTAATCCTCCACTAAGACCCACGTATTGCAAACCCTGCAGAGCCTGCACTATGACCCCTGCACTATGACCCTTGCACTATGACCCAAGTATTGAAAACCCTGCACTATGACCCCTACACTATGACCCCTGCACTATGACCCCTGCACTATGACATCATCATCATCATCAGCACTATGATGAAGTGAACTACCTGAGAGGTTTCCTCTCTATGCAGACTTTCTGAGAGCAGTCCTTGAGGAAAGATGGAGGACTCTCCTGCACTACATGCTGGACCCTCATGCGAGACTTGAGGTACTCAACAAAACGTTTCATGAACATCACAAAGTGTTCGGCGTTGCGAATGTTGCCGGGGACAGCTTCTGCAACGCGCAACAAATCATTGTTAAATTACATAATCATGCATTCAAACAGTTACTTATCACAACATTCACAGTACTACAGCACATAAGACACAACCAGCCATCAGGTCGTATAGCATTAGTTTCATTCTGCGGTACAATTTAAAAGAATCAAAATTACAATAATTTTGAATTTCAGGAAAATTTAACCAGGGGCTCTAATCAATGTAGGCTTAATCATATACAGAACAATTCATTGCAAAATTAACAATGACTTTCACTTAGTAATAAGTTAGTACACATATGCAAATGCAAATCTACTTCAAAATTGTATACTAATTTCTAAATAATCTGAAGAACTGCTACGCTAATTTCCCTCACAGTTAACATGATAAACATAGTGCATTTCTGATATATAATTTGAAAAATGCAGAACTGCAAAGACAACAAATACAATATACTCTAAAATTATAACCCCACTACATTTACATTGAAATAAAAACTAAAATACACTGCATTTACGATTCTGCAGGTTTTTACCGAACAACGCATGGTGCGTTCGAAGTGCATCTTACATACATCCATACATTTGTAGAACTGTTCAATTATAGCAGACATTTGATAAAATAATAGTATTACAATATTTAACCAATGAAATAATTGCAGTACCTTATTCATAACAAAAATTACTATAACAACATCTTTAAGTTAATAATCATAATATTTTTTAAATATACCAATCAAAACGCCAACTTGCCTTGTAGGACTTCATCAGGTAATACTACAACAGCCAATTCAAATTATTCAAAAATAATATAAATATCAAAATCCAAAATAAATATTACAATTACAATTACAACTAGAAATATCAAAATAAAGTAGAAATATGGGCCTAATAACTAGTATATGCATTATATCTAATCTCAACAAAAAGTATTTATTTGCTCGTATGCTTCATGAACAGATGGAGGACAAGGACGAATCATATCAGCCAATGAAAAGGAAAGCGGAGGACCGTGAATTGTGGAGGAAATGGATACCAGGGACTTGCCTTCCGGCAGAGCACTAATGATGATGATGATCATCATCATCATCATTCATTGTCTCGACTATAATTATTCATAATTAGCACTAGGGTTAAAATTAAGTGGAATGTTAAAGTTAATACGAGTTAATATTAAAGTGCAATGGACATTAACTAAATGTTTGCCTCCATGATTAGGAGTAAATGAACGCTCACTGTAATTAAACTCTGCATAGCATATGCACATAATCATTTGGATTTTTAAAGTTTTACAGCCGGATGCTCTTCCTATGCCAACAATCCAACTGCTCGCCTTGCCAGGCACCTGGAGGAACATGGCGAGTCTACTGGAGAGCCGGACACCACTCGGAAATGTCGGCATTCTTCACTCATTATATTCACACCCTATCTCAATCACTTGTGCATTCAGTCAGGCAGAAAACTGAACAACATTGGGTCACACATTCAAAGTATGACTGCAGATAATTTATAAATCAGCAGTAACAAACCAGGATTTGCCATGATTGCATCATTTATCCGAGCAACGTTTGCATCACGAAGTCCCTCCACGAGTCTCTGGTATTCCGTCCTCAGTCTCTGCTCGTCCTGCTGCTTTATGCTGAATCACAACAAATCCAGTATTCAGTAGAAATACATGAAAGCAATAATGGATCACAATCACTGCCCAATTACTAGAATAAAACAGGCCAAAACAACAACCATTTAATCGTGCAAAAAAATTTCACGTTGTAATAGTAACCAAAAAATGTGCTTTAATTTACATGATGAAATTAAAATAGACACACTAAGTAGTCAGTCCGATTGGTCAGTCCGATTGGTCAGTCCGATTGGTCAGTCCGATTGGTCAGCCCGATTGATCAGTCCGATTGGTCAAATTACATGATCAGTCACAAATCGAGACACTTCTTGCTTAATTGGATTAGAAGTGAGATAATAGAAAGAACTGAAGATACAAGAAAGAACTAACTAATGAAAGAAGATACATTTTGAATTCAAATACCATCGCATAGAAATTTCTACCAAAATCAGCTATAAATAATATTTATCAGTTTGAAATTTCAGATTTTATTTGAACTTATATCCATTGTTATGTACTAATATATTCGGGCTGTCAAACTTATGTGTTAACATGAATTGAATTGTTACATAATTACAAGACTTCATAAGTAACGAGTGAATGATGTCTATTGAAATTTTTTTTAAACCTGGGGGACTATAATTTACTTCGTCTCCTGTGGTGGGAGAAATTTAAGAATACTGCCACTGCACAGCTCGGTAAAGTGCACGTCACAAGAGGCGACTAAGGGATAGCTGTCTGATCAGAGCAGTAGCACGAGTGTAATCAGCACTCGTTCTCAATGCATATCCATTGCACACATTTCTATTACTTTAGCACACATATATGAATCAAATACAACAAATACATAATTATAAAATTAGACCATCTAGAATAATGCTGACATTGTATAAGCGTGAGACCTTTGAATACTAGTTTGCAGACTCGCGATATTCTGTGTACATTTCTCCAGTGTTCTCCGGTGCACTGTAATACTCATCGACTCTATACAGACATTGTCTGAAACCACACATGCACACAAATTCACATATATACTAGAATTTTTTTATTATTATCGTCTTCGCAGCATCATCATAGAACTAGCTGTCAATCAATGAAGGTCTTCGTTTTCTGCATGCTTTTGAAAGAGTCAAGTCCTAGTAGTACTGTCACATAATGGAATCTATTTTTATTAATATACTCGACAAGTTGGTCTATGTTCAATAAATAAAGATCAAAGGGATTTGAAACAGGAAGGACATCAAGCAGTGAAACTATCAAAACTAAAATAGAAAGAAATTAGTTTTAAAAGCATTCTATTAATGAAAAAAAAAAATTCTGCTCGCAATTGCTTTCTTCTCTTAAAATTCCCCTTTCAAAAACCATTTTACAATCTATTTTCAACACAAATTTCCGGTTGCAGCAGGTAGGATTAACCAGGAAATTGAAGATCGAGGGGAGCTTAGCTTGGGATCAAAATTTATGCTGGGCTTCAAAACTACACACATTGCCTACACATAAACCCTGTATGATTAGAAAATACATATTTTTGTGTAAATATATACAGTACTCATGTACTCCAGCTACTTATATTCTGAAGCCTCAAAGTACAAAGCTCGTATCCACTACGTGTGAACAGATATTGAATAAAGATTAGTCATTAAACCGTACAAAAATTCCAAAGATGTTCCAGATACCTATGTTATGAGCTTCGTCAAAGACGACGCACGACTTCTTGCTCAGCTCCTTCGATACGAGATCTGCGATCTTTGGGTCGAGTAGATAATAGTAGCTGTAGATGACAATGTTAGCGTGCATGATCTACAATACAACATCAGTGTTACCAGAACTCTACAGGATCCGCTCTGCAACTAACTCAACATAACAAACCACTTTCAACATTAGGTTTCAACAATAAATTTAACCGTTTTAAAAACCTTCCCTACAGTACATATTTTGCCCTTCAATGCCAAACAATTATCGAACAACCCCAAAATTACTTGAAGAATGTTCATCAAAACGAGACGAAATGTACTCTAATCAAATCTGTTGGTGTTGCCGAGACTGAAATCCTGGCATGAACACAACAAACTGAACCACAGAAATGTGTTTCAATAAGCATTTACGATACTCAAGCACAGATTAACAACTAACGCAAACATCCAGCAACACATCTCTCTCCACAGTTAATCGCTTCAAAAAGATCCAATTTATTTTGGGTTCTTCTTCACTTTAGTACACTGCATGGGAAACTGCAAGGATTAAGGTAGCGTTAGGGTTGGGGCTAGGATTATAAGTCAGGTTTTGGTTGGGGATTTGGTTAAGGGAGGGCTTATAGAACATTTTTCCATCCTTAAATTTCAACAATTGAAACTTTTTTTTTCACAATAAAAAACTCTCGACACTGACAGAATACAAAATTGAAAACCATTGCTAGATAAATGTCTCATTGCAAATTAAGTCTGTGTAACATATCAACAGTAGAAGCAGTCGCTACCGAGTATCTAGCTATGAAGTACGGGCACCATCCCTTCAGTCGACCGTACTCCTTCAACGAATCCTACAAACACAAACAAGCAGCCATATAAAGAGCGTTTAAAATAATATAACTCAAATTCAATCGTTTTTCGTAATTCTAAAACCTTAAATTCATTATAACAAAATGAATAATTTATAACGTAATCAACTTCACTTTTTAGCACAAGACAAACTATGCGAATATGCACACCTGACAAACTATTCAAGCATTCATCATCGCAATTATTACACTGGACACTGTTCTTATTACACAACAGTCCAAACAGTCAATCCGACAAATAGCCAGAATGTTGACACTTCCTATCATGTTATCTCACATAATACACAATAGAAATTTAATAACAATTATTCTGTGCTTTCTAAATTCGATATATCACAGAGTTGAGAAATCACAAGTGTTAGAACTCGACTAATGAATCAATCTGCACCCCCAGTCTTAGCGGACAAGCTTGATCTTGCGACAACACGTCGACAAAACAACATTAAAGATATAGGACAAAATTAGACAAATTGTCAACTATTGTCAATAGAACGTAGAAACTAGTACCAGATCATAAACACCGGCCGGCAGAAGGACTTCTTTACCGTGCGCATCAAAATCCTACCACACACAAGACGAAACGATAGAATAATAATGAAACTCAATGTGAACATGAGAACAAAACTTCACAGGCAACAACTAGATGGAGCCAACGGTAATTTCTAGTTACTGTTTCTAGCTGTCACTGTCTTGTTCAAGACACAAGATTGAATGAATGCCATTGCAACAAGCAATGGAATTTGTTACACTCAGCCTGTATTTAGATCAAGTCACACAGCCTGTATTTAACTCAAGCCACACAGCCTGTATTTAAGACCAAATATGGGACATGAGGATATGATAAACAGCATTTGTAGAGAATGGTAAATGTAAACATGTCATGCCCGCATACAAATATAGAAGTATACTACGATGATTATAATGATGACAACAATGATGATGATGATGATGACAACGATGATGATAGTAACTCTACACATACATAATCTGTCAATCACAACAACAAATGAATCGACTGAGCACTGCATCATGACAGCTAGCCGTGAGATTGTCAGAGACCATTTTATTTTACTACAGCAATGCATAATCGCACAACAGAAAAAAAACTAATTCTAAACATAGTGATCATACAAAATCTGTCACCTCAAAGAACTTGCACACAGGAACGTTTGGATCCGTGTTGTGCCGAGTTCGCACGTACGAAGCAGTGAGACTGAGACACCGCCCGTCGACGACTTTACCATCTCGCTCCTCGCTCACCTTGAACAATGAATAGCAAGTCTATCAATCACATCAACTACCTTACCATCTCGCTCCTCGTTCACCTTTAACAATGCACAGCAAGTCTATCAAACACATCAACTACCTTACCATCTCGCTCCTCGTTCACCTTTAACAATGAATAGCAAGTCTATCAATCACATCAACTACCTTACCATCTCGCTCCTCGTTCACCTTTAACAATGAATAGCAAGTCTATCAATCACATCCACTACCTTACCATCTCGCTCCTCGTTCACCTTTAACAATGCACAGCAAGTCTATCAAACACATCAACTACCTTACCA
>JAQFYQ010000921.1:0-14790 GCA_034694885.1 Buchholzia appendiculata | reverse complement strand
GAGTATAACATTGAGCCATTTTTGGTTTTGGAATGAAGTGTCAGCAGGAATGAACTGTCAGCAGGAATGAACTGTCAGCAGGAATGAACTGTCAGCAGGAATGAACTGCTTGAATGAATGAAGTGTCAGCAGGAATGAACTGTAGGAATGCAGGAATGAAAAGAACCGCCTGAATGAACTGTCTGAACTAACAGAATTATTAAAATCTTTCAACAAAGAAACAAATACAATCAATATACACAATGTTCGTATAATCAACATACAGCAGCAGAAATACAAAGAGAACAGTTTAAACAGACGAATATTTACTCTCTACCACTAACAGGCCGCCGCGTTGCAGTAGACAACTATTTACACACGTCAGTACAAACAACAAGCTTGATTCCCATCAGCATATCTCATCTGTCAGGTCTAGAACAGACTACACACGACTGGACAAATAACCCAACAAATAAAAACTAAACAGATTAGAGATTGTAGAATTATTTCGTTACAGTATCGAAATAGTCCTCTGAAATGAAAGAATTGTTTTACTGATTGAAATCGTTGCAAAAATCAAAAGTACAAAAAAGAGCAAGTCATCACTAATGTGCATTAATCATTCATAAACGACAAATGCCACATGTAGAATGTCGATTCAAACCAGTACTGACCAATGACCATTCAGCAATCCAACCCAACACTGACCAATGATCATGCAGCAATCAAACCCAACACTGACCAATGATCATGCAGCAATCCAACCCAACACTGACCAATGATCATGCAGCAATCCAACCCAACACTGACCAATGACCATGCAGCAATCAAACCCAACACTGACCAATGATCATGCAGCAATTCAAACCAACACTGCCCAATGACCATGCAGCATGTGAATAATTCAACTCAACAATGGCCAATGACCAAGTGATAATAGTCTAGATGTTTCAACAACAAAAGCTCGACATTACTTTAAAAATACGTATTCAAAGCATACGAAACAATGTTGAGGTATGGCATCAGCTAATACTTCACGTTTGTACATGTATTAATGATCTAGATGAATACTTACAAAATATCAACACATAAATACGACGTATAAATAATCATTTACAATAATCACAACAATACTTTTATTGCTGTAAAGCTGAAATCACATCAGTGGCACATATGACTCGGAGAATAGTGCAAAAACTTATCTGACAAATTGTCAACAGCATTTGCTTTCTTACCAATGAAACTAAAGTGTGCCGAGGAAAGCGATAGAAACTAGCCACAAGGATAAACATATGAGGTCCTGAACATATCAGGGTCCTGAACATATCAGGGTCCTGAACATATCAGGGTCCTGGACATACCAGGAAGCTGAACATATCAGAAAAGGGGCTGATCATATCAAGGAGGGCTGAACAAATCAGGGCCGAACATATCAGGGGGTTGAACATAAGAGGAGCTGAACATATAAGGGGGCTGAACATCATGAGACTAAACATATCAGGGCAAACTTATCAGGGGGCGAAACATATCAGGGGTTTGAACATATCAGCAAGCTGAACAAAAACGGGAAGTTGAACATATCAGGGGGTTGAACCAACACGGACCAACATTGACAGGAAGATATGAAGAAACTGATAATTGGTGATCATAGCTACAATATGACTCGATAGAATTTTGAAATCAAATGTCTGAAAACTGAATTTTGTATCAGAACTTGCGGTTTACTGGCATATCAGTGAAAATAGGCTATACTGTGCCTTCAATGGACAAAAATATCACTTTTATTTTCAGAAAGTAATACAAAAACTAGTAAATTAATGTGAAAATTATAGAAAACATCATCACAAGTTCAAATGACTTAAACAGACTAAAACCGGACAACTCGCAAGCGCTCTAATGCTGTCAATAATTCTTGTTGGTGACGTCACAACATTATTTTCATTTTGTAGGCATGATAATTCAATATTGAGGCAAGAATTGGTTCGACGTTGTTCACGAACATGTATAACTAATCCAACAGCCCGACAGTTTAACACATTGTGCCAGGCTAATGCGAGAGACAGGGGCGGTGAAGGAGGGGGGGTAAGGGAGAGGGGCAGTGAGGGGGTAGAGGGACAATAGCGGTCATCGGTGAACTTTCACATTTGTTGTACCACGTCACAATGTGGCTCCATATGCATTGTATTTAAGCATGCGTGTAAACGGTAACTTTATTATATAAACTAAATTCTTGAACGATGATAAAAGCTGCTTGATCTTTCAAAACACAACGTTACCCAGCAATTCATAACAATAAAAAGATAAAAAGATATGTTCCACATCATCAGCAGCAGCGACATTCCGCATCTCAAGCAACTGCTCGTCAGCACCTCAAGCAACTGCTCGTCAGCACCTCAAGCAACTGCTCGTCAGCACCTCAAGCAACTGCTCGTCAGCACCTCGAGCAACTGCTCGTCAGCACCTCAAGCAACTGCTCGTCAGCACCTCGAGCAACTGCACGACTAGTCAGCTCCACGAGCAACCGCACGGCATATCAGCCACTCATAAACAAAACGAACAGAAAAATATACAACTCAAAAATGCCAACATGGCATTCTTGCTCAACCTAAAAAATGCACAACAGACAAATAAATTAACGGAAGAAAATACAACTTAAATGGTAATCGACTTGATGACAGAAAGCCGCATCCCTCTATGTACACTTGTGCACATGCTTTATGTACATCTGTGTACACTTGTGCACATGCTTTATGTACATCTGTGTACACTTGTGCACATGCTTTATGTAGATCAGCCTTAGGCTCACAGCATAGCTACGAGACAGATAACTTGTACTTCAGTAAAAGATTGCTACATCGCATTTCTATAACTAACTTCAACGATTGGTTGTCACTGATTAACCTACCACGCAACGACCTAGCAAGGCAACATGCGAGTTAACATGATAGTATGCAACGCCAAGGCTTACATTGAACTTACCCAAGGATATACAATTGAACAGAGCACAGACCTTGTACAATGTACGAGTATTATACACAGCTGTAAATAAATCTATATTTTACCAGTTCGGTGAACTTGATGTTAGAACTCCAGGCAATAATTGTCTGACCTGGGTAGCATTGTGAGAACTTTGGTACTAAAATATGTGTAATGTTCTTCCTGCAATCGATAACTGTCCACCAAAACGAATTAAAAATTAGCCGTTGATTTAACAAAAACAATTTTACAACCAATTATTGTATGACAAGAGAACAAAGCAAGAGAACAGAAATAGATCAGTAAAAGGACCAGCATCAACGACAGAGAATCTTAGTCCACACCAATTCAAACGACCCGCATCACATTAAATAAACAAAATAAATAAATCACAACTGACTCCAAACACAATAATACCAGCATCGGAGAAACATCTCAGACTGTAATCGTAGAAACGTATACCATCAATGTACCCTATGATAATCGCGCGAATACAGTATAAAGATATTGCAAGAGGATATTAAAGCAACACAAAGATCATTTTTGAAGTTAGATCGTAGCAGCATTGTATAATAATTAACGCAATCATAGTGTTAATGCACAACCTACTGATATCAGATGATTTTGCACATAGAATTTCATTTTCAGGATTACAGCATGATTTCCAATATATTTATTTTCAATGCGTTACAAAACAAACTGTAGTCATTGACCAATCAGCAATCAGGATACACTGTATTCAATTGTTGTGCAAAGTAAAACACCAAAATGACTGAAAATCAGACGATTCTACAAAAAAGTGATTATATTGAAGCTACAGAGCTGCAGTGATGCTGCAAATTGTCAGACAATAAATTATCAATCAATTACTTACTACAAACCACATTTACCATCATCACATCACATTCAACAATTTCTATGCTTAGAAAAGACAATATTAACTCTACCAAATTTTAGTCAAATTCAGAAATACTCCATCATCAATTGCTGCAGATGCCCTCATTCTCTCTACAACGTTACATAATAATCAACTCCAGCAAGCAGCAGAATGGAAGTCAATGCAGCTTTTTCCCTGGGCAACATATTTGTATTTAAACGCATCCAAGTTCTTGCCAAGGAGGTTGAACAGAGATCTACCATGCTGCAGTCCACACACATAGGCTAGAGATAACAGAGTGCAACTAGACACTAATGCAAGCGCACACTACGCACATGTACGATTAGAGACATAATAGAGTTTCACTTTATTCTCACAATAAACATCCTTCCCCATAGATATCACATTGAACATTCATGCATGCCTTCAATAATGGCCTGCGTGTCGATGTACCCCCGACTAACAAAAAACGTCGTGATGCACACAATCGTTTGCACGGCGATAATTTGCACATGCAAATAAGACGCATCTACACAACAGTCAACTTCTGTGCACTGAACAACTCGAACAACACTTTACGTCAGCACGACAATCACCGCACCACACCAGTGTACCAGACCCAGTGTACCACACCCAGCAGTGTACCAGTCCCAGCAGTGTACCAGACCCAGCAGTGTACCAGACCCAGTAGTGTACCACACCAAGTAGTGTACCAGACCCAGCAGTGTACCAGACTCAGCAGTGTACCAGACCCAGCAGTGTACCAGACCCAGCAGTGTACCAGACCAAGTAGTGTACCAGACCCAGCAGTGTACCAGACCTAGCAGTGTACCAGACCCAGAAGTGTACCAGACCCAGCAGTGTACCAGACCCGCTGAACCAGACCCAATGTACCAGTCTACAGCACCACTTCACTAGACCGAACCTACACGCCCAACACAAGAGTCACCCTCGAATGCCGCAAGCAAGATATACATATATAACGAGACGACGGAGAGAGCACCGCACGAACGACAGATCAACAGAGATGGAACGTGACGGCACCGTCTGCGGTCGGGCTGGTTGTGCCGGTCGGTGTCGGGGTGACATCGTCATGACACGCTGCTTCACTCTTCTTGTCACACGTGTCGTCCTCCTCCTCCTCAGAGATGCTCAGGGTGCGCAGGTTGGACGTCGAGTCTGGGTAGAACACCGACGACTCGTAGTCACCAGGGGTTACCTGCAGGACACAACAGTTACCAAGGGTTACCTGAAGGACACAACAGTTACCAAGGGTTACCTAAAGCATATGACACGATTATCAAGGGTTACCTAAAGCACATGACACAGTTACCAAGGGTTACCTAAAGCACAGGACATAGACTACTACATAAACGAATCATCATCATCAGCATAAGTGCCAACCTCTCCAGATATTTTCAGTTTCCTGAAATACAAATTGTAATAAATTGTAATACTATTAAAGAATGCGAAAACTTTGATTTAATAATTTGGACCCATTCACAAGACGACAACTGTCACAATGACAACAATGAATTAATACACACTTCATCATACAAAAGATTTGCACAAAATTAAATCACAAGCAGTAAGTGAACTACTAACGAGCAGATCAACAACTGTCAATCATCAACCATTACTAAGTACTCTACAGTCTTCGTAGATAAAATCTCACTAAGCCGACTGTTTAGCAGTTAACGCAGAAGAATGGGAGCAGGAGGGGGGGGGGTTAAAATGAATCCGGAGTTGTACACTGAAACTTATCAACAGGACACAAATGGAGGATTAACACAAATCGACAACAACAATAGGTCTACGTGACATAGCTGCTCCAACTGTGAACATTTCAATTAAATATAATTTGCTCGATTATAAACGGGCAGTTCTCTACAACATTTATTTATGCAAATCTTCAATAAAGTCAACATAGAGCGAACTTAAACTCTAGTTTTACGGAGGTCTCACAAGCTGCCTTGCACTAAATAATGTAAAGGGGGCGGGGGGGGGCAAATAACGTACTCTAAAGATGGCTAACGTGGAGCAGTATACGTACTCTAAAGATGGCTAATGTGGAGTTGTATACGTACTCTAAAGACGGCTCGGCCGCTGATCTTGCACTGGCTGAGTTGTTTGAATACACTGTTTGCGTCTTCTACTGGAAACACACTGAACACGGGCGGCTTGATCTACACACAGCAGCACACATAGTAGCACATAGTAGCACACATAGTAGCACACATAGTAGCACATACAGTAGCACACATAGTAGCACACATAGTAGCACACACAGCAGCACATACAGTAGCACACATAGTAGCACATACAGTAGCACACACAGTAGCACACATAGTAGCACATACAGTAGCACACATAGTAGCACACATAGTAGCACACATAGCAGCACATACAGTAGCACATCCAGTAGCACACATAGTAGCACACATAGTAGCACACATAGTAGCACATACAGTAGCACACAGGTCAAAGTTAAGCAGACAGCCACATCGACCAGACTTTACACAGAGTACCACCCCCAGTTTACACAGAGTACCACCCCCAGTTTACACAGAGTACCACCCCCAGTTTACACAGAGTACCACCCCACAGTTTACACAGAGTACCACACCTATTTTACACAGAGTACCACCCCCAGTTTACACAGAGTACCACCCCCAGTATACACAGAGTACCACCCGCAGTATACACAGAGTACCACACCTATTTTACACAGAGTACCACCCCAAATTTACACACCAACCACGGTTTACGCAACTGTAGTTCAACAAATCAAAATAGTTGGCAGTTTATTGACAGTTTACAGATCCAAATCCCCCCAACAGTTTACATGAACTGGAATTACGTAAAGGATACGGTTCCGGTGCCGCTGTCTGCAAGGACTTAAATTATTTCCTATCTTTATTAGCTGCAGCTATGCTATACTTAATGTAGAACTACGTGTGAATAAGAACGGGTGTGGAGAGAAAGTTGATACCTGTCCACGTGCAACGAGATCCACGAGTTCATGCAGTTGTTCCCTGGTCCCTCGGTGAATGCCAAGGATGCTCTGTCGCTTCCGTGCCAGTGAGTGTAAGCAGATCGGTACTTCAAACTGCGAGTTACCACCAACTACCATCACACCTCCCTAGAATGCACACCACACGCACATTGAAATTATGTGAGCAAGCTTTTTGCTTACTTTTAATCTAATTACTCCTCTAACCACTAAATATCAAACAAAGAGATTGTATCATACTTGTAACAAATCATACTAAACTATCACACTAACCGATCGTAATAAACTGTCAATCAGTCGGTAATACTAAAGAATACAGAAGTCTTCTGCAAAAAAATTATTTGCAATAGAATTATGTTAATTGGCCTACTTCATCAAACTTTGGCATACAATTCAAGAAAGATTAATTAGTAGAGTATAAATACATCCAGAATAAATACATCCAGACAGACAGGGGAAAGAGGAGCTATAGAAAGACATCCAGACAGAGAGGTGAAAGAGGGAGCCATAGAAAGTTAAAGTGCTGAAGAGGTAAACGAGAGAAAGGGATTAGTACTTCTTTGAGAATTTGATAGATCTGTTGACTGACAGGTGAAAGGGGGAGCTATAGAGAGATACAGCGCTAGAGAAGGGAAGAAAGACAGAGAAAAGAAAGAAACAAGAGAAAGTGATTAGTACCTCTTTGAGAACTTTGATAGATCTGTTGACTGTGCGCGACGAACTGACAAAGTCTATGACGGCATCAACTCCGCCCTTACAAACGTTCTTTATCCTCATCTGAATGTACTCCTCATGTACTGTATACAAGCAACCAATCAGCATAAAGATAGCATCTCAATCAACCAATCACCACACAGATAACAACAAAGTCAACCAATCACAATCACAATACTCAACGTAGTCGATCATGATGGCATAGATTGACATCATATTAACAGAATACAGCATATTATACACAGTAAAAAATTGAAGAAGAAGAAAATTGAATATATTTGCTGTTGCTAATGATGATAACGATGGTGATGATGACGATGGTGATGATGACGATAAAATGATGATGATGACTGAAGTGGGTATAATAAATAATCAAGCAACATCGTAAAAATTTGAATTTAAAAACAGCTGTCAACATGCAATCTCTACTAACGTACACAGTTCAAAATACACAAAAATCTTGGAAAACCTGGCAAATGATTGCTAAGCAGTAAGATGGAACTGATTTTTCAAAAAGAAATAAACTCATATATTATGCCTATATATTGCGTTTTAACACAAAACATTTTACCACAATTTCTCATAAAAGATTTTCTAAAGCTTCAATCGATTCAATAATAAAAAATCTAATCATAATATCTTACCTAAGAATCTAAAACGTTTCTCAATCATATCAAAATATACTTTAAACACATAATCACAGAAATGGAAGCTTACAAGAATCATCCCAGTGTATGACGTCATAGCAACCGTGTTGCTTAGCAACCTCCAGCTGTTCTATCTGTAAGAACAGAAACACAAATATATAGAAACAAACGTTTCCAAACTGACAAGCTCCCTAGAATATGCAACGTATCACAGGAGTGAAAGCGATACAAAACTACATTATGTTCCTACTTCAAGTCGTACCTTCCTAATACAGCAGGCTAGTTACTTCAGTCATTGATCTGTTATGTTAATTACGATACTCAAACCAGGGGTAATTCATTTAAATTACCGTTTGAAAGATTCAAGTACAGTCTCAGAAAATATTCATTCTGTAACAGAGTAATTAACATATGGAACTCCTTACCAGACAATGTAAGAATGTGCATATTCTGGGAATGGCTAAAGAATGCTCTAGACAAATTTTGGGAGAATGAATCAGTTTTGTACTACTATGAAGCATCTCTATCTGCTATGGCGACTATTAATTTCTCTTTGTTATCCTTTGTGCAATAGTTATCGCTTAGTTGAGAGCAAGGATGAGGACACAGAGGCTCGCCTGCATTCATACAACCCCATAATGTTATGTTATATTAGCATTGACTGCGACAATGTTATTCGTTTCATTAATTTGCAATGCACAAAAAGTTGCTAAATGTCACCATCACTGACATGCCCCCCCCCCCCCACAGGTCTAAACGTTTCCACAACTGTCCACAACAAATCTTCTGTGCTTTCTTCAGTGCTTGCTGTGTGGTGACCAAAGTTGAGAGAAAAATCAACATAGATAACTAATTTAATACAAAATTCATTTCTAATTTTCATAAATCAAATTCAGTTGTAATTTTTTAAGGCCTTTAATTATATAGCAAAATTATATAATCAAATCAAAACGCATTCAATTGCTCACTTGATAACGAAAATGATACCATTATTTGCGATGATGTTTGAAAACTGTTTATTATTCAATTGGCATCCCCATTAATTAGCAAGTCGTAACTAGACAAGTGGTACTAACGTTTGTGTCTGCGACAGTGAGATGGACCTTAGCTTTACTGGATCCCATGTAATATTCAGCTAGCCTGAGGGTCCACAGTCCGAGACCACCGGCCCCCACTATGATCACATTGATCAAAGCTACACACAGAAACAGCCAGGCATACATAGAGCAATACATACACACAAACAAGGCATACATAGACCAATACATACACACAAACAAGGCATACATAGAGCAATGAGCAAATACATACACACAAACACACAAACACATAGAGCAATACAAGCACACAAACACCCACACACACACAGAGAGTAACACATACACACAGAAACGACCAGGCACACGTGGAGTAATACATTCACACAAACAAGGCACATCGAAAGTAATACATACACAAAGAAGGTACTCATTAGGTAATACAAACACACATACAGCAAGACACACTTAGACCTACACATACAGAACATAGTGACACATAGTAAGCACAACGATGCAAACAGTGCCACAAGCAAGCAGTGATGTAAACATATTGCACATAGAGTAGTACATACATACACACACATTCAGACTACAATGAAAATATACATACACAAACACGGCATTATGAGCAAACACACTGTTACAAATACCAAGCAAAACATGCGCACAAAGCAAGAAAAACAGAATAATACGCGCACACACAAACAAAGCAAAGCAAACGTATACAGTAATACAGATCTGCAAGTAGCAAGGCAAACCAACAGCTACACATACACATACAAACAACACAAACAGACTGCTAGACAAAAGTAGACATCAGGAAAACACTGACACACACACGCACACATACACACACACACACATGCACACACGCACACAACTGCACAGAGAAGGACACAAACATACACAACACTCTGCATTGCCCAGTAGTTAACAAAAACAAGTAATCATCAAGTCAAGGTTAGCCCATCACTTCAAGTCGAGGTTAGCCCATCACTTCAAGTCAACGTTAGCCCATCACTTGGTGCTAGAGCAAAACTGTCTGGAGACACTCGCACTGCTTACAATCACATGGTTTCACCACAGTACCACAGAATCTAAGTGACGTGCGCAAACTAGCATTTAAACACAATTCTCGGCGTAACTATCCACCAGCACTTTTCCGACGCATTGACCTGGTAGCGGGCCACGCAAAAATTATCATTATTCCATACAGTTGAAGACAATTACAATATTCCTCTATGTGCAGCTTGAACAGACTACCAATGACTTAGCTGCCACGAAGGGCATTCGGCAAATAATTTCGAAATAAATAAATAATTTCGGCATTCGGAAACATCAGTTGTTGCTATTTCTCTTTATCACTTCTTCCTCCATTAATTGTTTGTGCCTAAATATCTCGACTCAAACTATTTGCATTAATCAAGGACTGGTTTGACACTACACCTAAATATCAAGTTCAGAAAGCAACGACTAAATTTGGCACAATAAATTAAACAGATATGGCCTAATCAATAGAGAGATTGAGAGACAATTATATACTTGACTACTCCATATAAAGCTTTAAACATCAAATCAACAAAAAGAGGCCAGAAATGAAATCACTCACAAATCGCATAATTTATGCACTATTTAAACAAATTAACAAACATTACAAAACATTTA
Source organism: Buchholzia appendiculata (assembly GCA_034694885.1). Classification (NCBI taxonomy): domain Eukaryota; kingdom Metazoa; phylum Annelida; class Clitellata; order Enchytraeida; family Enchytraeidae; genus Buchholzia; species Buchholzia appendiculata. The sequence continues at coordinate 3,879 of JAQFYQ010000921.1, read as the reverse complement.
AAGCAGAAATATTTTACAATTAAAATCAACAGATTCAGGCTGAATAGGCAAGGCAAGTAAACAAAATTAATGTTTGCAAGTTTTTTCAACATTAAACAAATTTTTGCAACTCTGCTTCTCTTGCTAAGTTATCTACATCTGCCTTTCATTAAGCAAGTTAGACATTAGCATCTCGCGATTAGTCGTTTTTGGCACAGATAACACATTTTAAAAATGCCTTAAATGAGATGCAATGGATATTATGCCGCTACTGGCAAACTAAGGAAGAAAGATCGGTTTGCTTTGTACAATGTATCCACAAAAAAATGAATTATTTGATTAAATAACAGTACTGATCACCACCACCAGAGGAAAACATGTAATAAAAATATTAAAGCAGAAACTAACACTCTAGAGATAATTTCAATCAATATAGTCAAATTAAAACTAAATACTAAATCAAAAGTTGAAAATTTAAAGCAAGACACAATACATATAAATTATAATAAAAAAGGATGAAGGAATTAATACAAATAAATCGAAGCTTTGTGGAATAAAACTGAGCATAAATTAATAATGAAATAATTCTCTGCAGCATGCGAGGCAGAGACTGCCGACGTAAAGTGAAAAAATAAATTAGGCCCATCAAGAAATCAGTAAATTATAAACGACGATGACGATAAGATGCCGTCTGCCACCACAATAACCAAAAGCACTAAGCACCATCACCATGCCAACGAGAGTCTACCATCACCACGACAACGAGATTCTACCATCAATCCTAAAGCTTCACTGACCGGGATCAACGGGTTCATGATCACTTTCATCATCATCATCATCACCAGCATTATTACCATTCTCGTTGGCGAGAATTCTCTGTTCAATGAACGGCTTGACGCGCTGCACCGCGCAGAACGCCATCAGTGCACCGCACGGAAGAATTGCACCGACGTCGAGCGGCACAGAGTCGGGAAGTTTGATCAGATTGCGCGCATCTTTGACGAGGATAAACTCTGAATATCTGACGACCAACAAAAACAATAAACTAACCAAACAAGAGGTATATATTGTGTATTTGATTTATATAACAAGATCTAAGCCCAAATTGTATATCACATAAAATTTATTGCATAAACATACCATATATATATATACATACCATAATTATACAATCATCAAATTTGGCTGGAGAGTGTTAAAATTCATCAAGTCAAGTCCTAAATGCAGTCACGAAACTAAACTAAATGACTGAAAGCTTATACAGTGATCATTGTTGTCGTTGTTCGTGTCAACTCTTTAGGACCATTTCAACATCAGCTCCTCCCCCCCCCCCCCAGTCTCCTTCAGACCGATCTTTATCCAACACTATTATTAACATAACATCAGGCTAATTATAACCTATTTAGTGCAACCAATTTTTGTTGAAAAGATTTTTGTTGCAAAAATAATCACACATCAGAATTATACCGCCTACAATTAAATCATATTAGGCTACAGACAAATCACTAACTTGAATTTACAAACTGCATAAGTTAGGATTTACAATTACCCCCTGCAAATCACATAAAAAGATGTTTAAAAAAACTTGCACTAAACTGCAAGTAGTATTGAACTGTGTCAAAGACCTTCAAGCTGCCACTAATTGATATCTATAATCAATCACCTGACCAATCTGAACTACCCTCCCTAATCCAGGGCTTTACATCTAAACAAGTGCTGCACAGGCTCAATAACAAAACTATTCCTGGTACATTGACTGACCTACTTGAGTCACACAGTAAAACAATAATTCAACAGAAACTCTCTACTGCACCGCTTCAAGGGCTGTCCTCAATCTAGACCAAGCAACGTTAAGCTGTGCAGCTGCAGTTCATATAACAACAAGAGCAGGTTACATAACCAGCAGTGAATACGGTCAAGGCCCCAGCAGCTGGAGTTGTTGACCTGTGTTTTGATAAAACACTGTAAGAACAATATCAGTCAGCAGCTGGACTGCTTGATGTACTCTAGCTGCAGCAGCTGTAGGCCTTAATGCGCAGCAGCTGATGTTAGGTTCTATAGAAGAAAATCAGCTGACAGCTGTTGGTATGAGAAGTACACTAGTTTAATAGCTGTGTGGGTGCATGCACTTCACAGCAAGCAATGCCTTCGTGCCAAATACTGTGAAAACATTACATTTCACATTCAAGTGTAATGTTCCAGGTCATAATGGAAAAGTTATAAACACTACCAACAGAGCTAATGGACCACAACATAAACAACATATTCGCAACACTACTATGGGGATCATTAAAATATGACGTCATGTAGCGAGGGGAGGGGGTAATATATTGAAGTGTGACAGGTTGTGACAAGGGGGGAGAGGGCGGCTAGCCTTGCGTGATGTCACACATGAATTTTTTTAATTTAGTAATTATTATAAGACCAACCATTTATTAATTTTCTTTATCTAATGATTAAACGTTTATAACATTAATAGGCATAATTAATGATTGCCGGATCGCAGTTCGCAAGAAGAAAGCCAAAAAAAAAAAAAAAAAAGTGCCAAAAAAAAAAAAAGTAAGCTGAAAAATTCACAATTTAGTCCAGTTTAGTCATCCAAATTTGACTTGAAGATTAAATTTCATGAAATCATCGACTGAGAAGCAAATTGTTTCGAATAAAACAAATATTAAAAAGGTTAAGAAGCCACATTAATCGTATTCAGGGGGGATATAGAGATTGTGATATCGTTATTTAGGGAGGGGATGTAGCGAGGTGTGACAGTTTGTGACAAGGGAGAAGGGTCAAAAATTTCGAAAATGTGTGACGTCATATTTGAATGACCCACTATACACTGAAGACCTAGAAGCACTGGAAGTACATGCACAGGACCTTCTGCAAGGCAATGACACTTACCCATACGTGGTTTCCTCTTCCTCATCTGAGAGATAGAGTATCGCTCTGTCGCCCGGCTTCAAATCCCTTCTCTGCACACTGGGGCAGAGCGCATCGACAATACCAGACACCTCGTATCCTGCAAGCAACCATTACCACGCAATAATTACCACACAATACCAAAAACCTTGCAGCCTCCACACAATAATTACTACACAATACCAGACACCTCGTAGCGTACACACAATAATTACCACATAATACCAAAAACTTCATAGAATAAACATGCAAAAATTACAATACACTGTTGCTACAACACACACACAATGACAGCAAAGTTGATCACTGAAGAATTCCACCTGTTCAAAACTGAACCGGAAACATAGAAATTCCCCGCGTACCATGCAATGTTGTAAATATGTAACAGCAAAGGAGAAACCTGTTCCGTAAAACTTGTTCCATCCAGGTCTAGCTAGTAAATACTTGGATTGAAATTATTGCAAAGTTCTACATTCAGTAGTCAAACATTTACAGCCAACTTCTCAGATTCACCTCGCAACAGAAGCAGGACAAATAAAAACTGCAAACATAAAACACAGAGAAAAATTGTAAACCCTGTAAACCCATGCAATAAACTCGATACAGGCAAGTATCAGCTAGTACCAAAGATAATATAGTAAAGAAGATAAGTAACTTAAGGAAAGAAGCTGGAAACAGCCCATCCTACTTTCCTAGGAATAACATTTCCTATTAGGTCGTTGTTTAGTGTCTTTTTATAAAAATGTTTAGAGGACATTTCAGGAGTTATTATCTTCTTTTTCTTTGGCTGGTATGTAACAATGAATGATGAGTGTACAGTACCTGGGAAGAGTGACGTGTCCTGAACGCCTGGCATCTTTGGTCGGCGCTCTCCACTGTTGACAACTTGCTCCTCAGTGTAACACGCACCAGCATAGTACACCTACACCACAACATTCAACGTACTGCAGCATAGTATGCCTACACCACACCATGCAACGTACT
>JAQFYQ010000920.1:0-14790 GCA_034694885.1 Buchholzia appendiculata | reverse complement strand
ATGTTACATCTGTTGTACTCATATACTAGTTATTCTAAACTGACTCGATATCAAGTTCAAATTAAATCGTCAAGTTCTATTCTCTAGTCCACGCCTACAGTATCCAACACTATTTATACTTTCTACTGCATGTTCTCACAGACGTCACACCGAGTTATCATTGAGTTTGTGCAGCTCCCCGCCCACCCTGGATTTAAATGCTTTTCCTGACCGCTATCCCTGTCCGGGACATCCTCCAGTCCATCCAGTTGACTCCTTACGGACCGGCTTCCGGAGTCCCACCCAAGAGAGACATTCCTCCATATATTCGTCGTCGCAGTGCAATCGTGTTATAAAATTCCACATGGAGCGGAGAATAGAGATGTAATCAGATACGTCATATATTAAGCCGCCTGTGATCGATAATAGACAATCGGAGAAGGTTTGATAAGAAGAGCCTAAAGAACGTCGTGATCAAATAAAGCAAGATCAAAGAACTACAGGAAAGTACGAGAGCAGGTAATTTGAAGAACTTCATGAGAATTTAGTTTATATCGAGTTGATGTAACGCTAGACTAATAAGGAAATTAAATGTAAATATGCTTCTCGCGAGGATTGCTTTCTTGCATATAGAATTTAGTCGTTCGAAATAAAGATCTTGATGTTGCAATCAGATAATTTCGTTATAATATTATTTCTTAAAATTGTTTCGAGACATGTCGCAATTCGTTCCATGGTGAATGAATGCAAGCAATTAACTAAAGTTTCGTTATTTCAATCAGACTGATAGACTTTGACATATTGCAAGAAGACATAACCTCACATCTTAAAAAATCTTGAGAATAGACTAGGGCCACACAGTAATTAATTTCGAACACTAATTAGAACAATACTCATCTAATTATTAATTAATAGTTCCGTTCAAAACCAGATTAACCTTTCTTCAAAAATGTGTGGTCTTTTTTGTTTTAAAATTATCTTTAAATACCTCTTTAAGGCAGAGACGCTCCATTTAAATGAAAGTGGTCCACTACACCAAAAATGTTTCAGAAAAATGTTATTTGCGTCAACCTAGAACTGTTATTAGACTCATTCAGCAATGTGTACACTGCACAGGGTATGCACAATATTAGACAGGAGCTGATATTTTACTACAACTTTTCCTCATTTCCTAAATGCATTCTGCCTGAGTTAAACAGCTAAGTTTGAGACCACCAATCCTGTGGTGCGAGAATTGTTGTTGCGTACTACTACAGAAGAGACAAGAAACAGAATATCTTCCAAGACACAAAGAATTACATAATCAACCCTAGTTCAGATTCAAACACAAATTCTGAAGAACAAATAAAAGCTAACTGCACAGAAATGCACACAACCTTAGTTACTAACTACCTATCACATAAATCCAACTGTCACTACTCCCAAGAAGAACACGTTGCACGCTAGAACAGCTTCGGACGGATAATCTCCAAAACTTCTGACATATTTCAACAAAATTAATCCAAGCGAATATCCTTCCAAAATCTGCCCATTATGCAATGTATCAGATCATGACGTCCATCCATATTCAACTGCAGTTATGTTGCCAAACTTCCCTAATCACAATTGACCATTGGAATAATCCAGCTGGAGTGGCGGGATGGCTGACCAAGTGGATCAGGAGGTTGGCAGCCACTAACACGATGTGCATGGGAGTAATCCTCGACGTCATGGATTGCTGAAGCCAAAGAAGAGGAAAAAACTACTGTAATTCAGCAACTTGGAGGCTGACTACAATCATGAAACGAAAGCTTACCAAGCTGCCATATCGATACGAATAACATATCCGCGCAAGCACTAAAAGCTCAACTCTCTACTGTATATGTACTCTACAACTTTTACCGGTTAATTTAATTTGCAGTATTCAATACTGTAGAGAGTACATACGGTAGTCTATACATAGTCTGTGTGGAGGCGCAGATCAATACGAACACGCAGCGTGGCCGTGCCACTACTGCCAGAGAATTGCGAGTGGGACTAAAGCGTTCAAACTTTCATCGCTCTCCCAAACCGTCCTTCCAAATACCGGCCACCCCCCGGGGAGCGATAAGCGACTCCAACATCACCTGCGCCCCCGAAAAAACAACAACTAAAACCCTGTATATCTTTCCGAACTTATTTGTTTTAGCAGAGTGTTAGCGCTTTAGTTGTCAGCAAGCAAGGGAAATAATTCTGAAATGTTTAATTCACTTATCCGTTTAACAATAATGGTTTCTGAGGCGGTAATTTCTTTATTTGGAATGTTGAGTTACTGCATTGTGCTACTTTGGATGCGTGTATGTTTGTGTTTGAGCAGCATTCCCTTTTACGTAATGCATCTCATTATTGTATTCACACTGAGAGGCTCAAATTTTGTGATTATATTGATTACAATTTGCAGAACAACCAGTGTTTCAATTTTCAATGTAGTATCCATCGTATAAAATGGTATACATAGCGGTACCAGCTGAGGACCAGCCGAGGACCAAAAAACTAGTAAAGTGGATGGCGAAGGACTTTCATTTTGTATGTAAATGGCGCGCATAGACGTTGACACCGTCACGTAGCAACTTTGTGACAGTAACGTGTGCGTTGCTGAAGCCATTTGTACAATTTAAGGACCACAGATTCTGTATGTAAACTTTCTAAAGCCATTGTTATTACTGTTTAACAAGTTAAATTAGTTCAAGACATTTTTTCCAGATGAAATAGATACAAATCTGTTTCTTTGAAGTTATATTAAATATTTATTTTATGTTTATTTTATATTTATTAACATTTATTTTATATTTATTTTATAACTATAATACAAATAAACAGTACATATATTCCGAATAACCTTCAAATTCAAAAGAGAAATTCCGTGAACAAGAAGATCAATCTCTGTATAGCCTGTTCTCGAAAATTGCTCATTTGAGTATTTTTGTTGAATGTATCATACACAAGAAATAAATACATGTATATGTTATTCAGAAGTAGATGCTGAATGTTCTATGTAAGACAAAGCATATATACACCAATCAAAACAACAACAGCAAAAAGAATGACAAATGAATTATACAAGGGCTTCAACTCTCAAAATCTCTTGCCCTTTCCAACAAATATAACAACGACGCAGCTAATAAATAACTTCACGCTTAAACATGTATCTGTACAGGCAATGAAGCGTATCATCAGTCTGTCTAGAGGCACTGAGAGAGAAAAGCTAGTTGACAGAGCTGCTCTTATTTACACAAGTCACGCAGCTTCCTTCCTTCATCTCTTCTATCATTCTGACTCAAGGCAAGGAATTGGGTCACTGCTAGTTCTTAATGGAAGAAAGGCGAGTGAAGGAGAGAATGGAAATAGAGAAAGAGAGAATGATAGAGAGAATGAAAGGCAGAGAGAAAGGCAGAGCAATAGGAAAGATATCTTTCTCTCGTGGGACGGAACAAGTACACGTGTAATACGGGGATGTTATCGTTTCCAGCGCCACGGTTTAAAATTGTATCCGAGGAAAATATTCCGCAAAGGGCAGTAAGAGGACACGGACAAAAGGGCAATAAGAGAAAGCGGACAAAGGGCAATAACTATTGGATGGAACTTGGTCCCGGTAGTTTGTATGATTCGGATCCGACTGACAGCTCGTTTTAAAACAAAACTAAGATGTGATAGAAATCGATAGAACGAAAACAAACGGAGATGTGCTGGAAATGATACGACGACTGGATCATTTTTTAACAGTATTGGAACATTTCATCAACGGCCTCGATAAAAAGAAATAGCGAGTAGTTACCTATAATGCAGCTTTTAACCGAATACTTGTTTTGATCGAGGAAGCTGAAATGAGAGCTTTAATAGGGATGAAACGATAGTTGCGAGCAAAGATTTTTTTACATTTCTATATTCTGACTGACTGACTGACTTCTGTTAGATCACTGTTGAACAGCTGAACAGCGAACATATCTCCGTTCTTTCTCGTATTCATTCACTGCCATACGGCTTGAATCCTGATGCTAACAGCTGCGCCCCACACTGCTCACTCTAATGATGCAGAAACAATTTTACGTCAATTAGGGACAAAATACGCGAATCTTCTTTTTTCGCCAGGTTCTTTTTCTATTTTCGGAGAACGTACAGTCTTCTCCCCTGAAACAAGTCGAGTCGTGTTTCACGTATGTTTCTGATCTGAACGTTCACGTATGTTTCTGATTTTGGTTATTACCAGCAACAATAAAATCTATGATGCAGATTCTTTGAGGCCGAATCGAACTGCACTGTGGTATTTATTCGAGAAACGGCTGCTGATCGACGAATATACAGGTTGTGTCATATTATACCATTCATTGATGTGGAAACGAATATAGCTTGACTTACTAGGACGAATGGTAAAAATCAGCTGCTAATAACACATTTAACAGTTTTGAAATAATTCAATTTAAGATTCATTAATGCAGATAATATGATGGGAGTATCATTTCTTATAACTTCTCCAAATGGAGATCAATACTGGTAATATTCAAAATAGATTTTATTGTTTGATTGCTGAAAACCGAGAGGATACCCCAGAAATATTTACAGAAAGTTGTAAAATAATTTCTGACGAAATCTTACCTTGCTCAATGATAACGTTAATCTGTTTTTTTCTCTTTGGCTCTTGGTTCTTTATCTTTAAGCTAGAACTGAAAGCCAGAAAGAACAGCAAATTATTAGCAATAAGGAAGACGCCATATAAAATATTGCACAATCGCTAAAATATTGGAAAGCGTAATTTTGTATTTGTATACAATTTATAAAAAGCTTTATTACGTTCAATAATTGAAAAAAAATGCAGAAACGACGAAAACAAAGAAAAGAAGCAACAGAACTCTCTATGCCTTGGCAAATAACACACATGTAGAAAATAGTTGCTTAATTTGTAGAACAATTATTAAGTTTTTATGTTCAACTAATAAAAATAAAAATGTTATTGTATATTACAATAAGTCTTGAATATCAAAAGTCTCTCTTAAATAGGTTAATGACCTTACGGTATTTATACTCTACGTGGACGTTTTACGTTGTGATTAAAGCTGACGGAAAGTATCATATATTTGTTCTATTCTCAGTCTAAAAGAGAAACCTGTAGCTGAATGCAAGAGGGAATCAAAGCAAGACACGGCGAAGGATGGCCGAATCAGACGGATTTATTTCTCTCCCTGACTCTCCGTCCGTGTCCCTTGGGACTACAAGCACGACTCGACGTCCGATAACTTTCCTCCGTCGTCTCCGGTATAAATCCATGAGTTAGTTATGAAAAACAGAGTTGAATACAAAAACCAGCGTGGATTCTAAACTTCAACGGTTTGTACAGGAACCTTTGCTTGATCAAAAACGCGTTGACAATAAGATTGGCTATAATAATGACTGCAAGATTCACTATAAGATTGATCATAGGATTGACTATAGCATTCACTATAAGCAGGACTATAAGATTCACTATAAGGTTGGCTATGAGATAGATTATAAGATGGACTATAAGAATGACTATAGGCTTGACTATAAGAATGACTATAATGTTGACTCTAAGATTGACTATACGGTTGACTATAAGATTGACTATACGGTTGACTATAAGATTGACTATAGATAAGATTGACTGTAAGATTGACTAGTAGAATGACTAGAAGATTGACCATAAGATTAACAATATATCATTCACTATAAACATGACCATAAGATTCATTATAAAATTAACTACAAGATTTACTATTAGATTGATTACGATAGACTATAAGATTGACTTTAAGATTGACTATGAGATTGACTATAAGATTGACTATAAGAATGACTATAAGATTGACTATTTGGTTCACTATGAGAATCACTATAAGAATGACTATGAGATTGACTACACGATTTACTATAAGATTGACCGTAAGGTTAACTATAAGATAGAATAAAAGACTGGCAACAAGATTGGCTATAAGATATACTGTAAGATAGACTATAAGATTGACTATGATTGACTATACGATTGACTATAAAATTTACTATAAGATTGACGATAAGATTTATAACTATAAGATTGATCATATTATAAGATTGACCATAAATTTGACTGTAAGATTGATTAAATTAGGTTGATTACAAGAATTACTTGGTTGGAAAATTGTAGTTGGTTTCAAAAATTAGGCATTAGCGGTCATGTGTAAATTCCATTCATTGCAGTGCACTTGATGATGCTGATGACAGTGCTGATGATGATGCTGATGATGATGCTGATGATGAGGCTGATGATGATGCTGATGATGAGGCTGATGATGAGGCTGATGACGAGGCTGATGATGAGGCAGATGTTGATGCTGACGATTATGCTTGCGATAAATCTGATCGAGATGCTGATGCTGCTGCTAATGATAATGCTGCTGCTGATAATGATGACGCTCATGATGATGACGCTCATGATGATGATTTTGATGATGATGATGACGCTTATAATACCGATGCTGATGATGATGCTGATGATAGGCTGAATGCGATTGAGGGACGGTCGGGTATCGAACCATCTTCAAGAATAAACCAGCCAAGGTTATAAAGTTCTTTCAAAAGCTGCTTTATTTTGATCAGCATACATTTTGTTCTAATCAGTTCGGGTATAGTCCCATCTGTAACCAAGTGTTTTATAGTGACGTAGTCTCACGCTGAAGACAGGCCAAGTTGGATTGATATCTTGTCTGATGACGATGATCGATGCTATTTTTATAATGAATAAATTATCACCTCTTGGTCAACTTCCAGCTGCAACAAGAAGTTGCTTCTGTCAAGCTGCAACGATGAAAATCAAATCGCTGTAATAAAACGCAAAGACTCGTCGTTGTCAACTTCTACTTTAGCGATGAGCAAAATTTAAGTAGGCCTACATTCTATGACAGGCCGTAGCCAGGATTTCATTGTAGGGGCGAGCGAACTTTTCATAAGAAAAATTGACGATATTGTTTCCAAAATTTTCAAGCTGTTGGTTGTGGTTCTAACAATCAATCCAATTAGTTGGGTCGGCTGTGTTTCTAACTGCACATTTTCAAGAAAAGTCACAAAACATCAAACAGCTAGGAAAGATTTTCATTTCGGGGGTGTCTGAGCTATAATCCTCCCCCTTAAATACGGACTCATTTGCTATGGAAAACACGCAGGAAAATATTTCGTGAGAATGAAAGTACAGCAAGACGAACGGCTCCAGTAAGAGCAGCTGAAAGTGGAGCACTCTGAAAGCATTGCAAGAATTATGTCGTCTGATAAGTGCTTTAGATAACTCGGTCATACATTGCAACACGTATGTCTGATGAGATTGAAGCCAGTCCCAGGGAGTCAATTGGACGAACGCAGCCAGCCAGGCAATGTTCCGTGAGGTTTATGTACTGATGTTATCATAGCAGTTGTCTTATTGCAAGCCTCTCAGCTAGGGGATACATGCGCTTCTACTTCGTCAGAGTGGGATGAGGTTCATTCTGCTCGTGACTTTGTCTAGTGGTTGAGGATTCAAATCGCGTCCCAGATTGTTTGTTTAAAAGTGAATTGTATTTGGAAATCAGTTTATGTCCAAATAATATCAATGCGTCGCCCATCAATCCCATTGGAATGAGGGTAATTGTATTGTCCTATAATACGATTTTATATTTAAAATATTGTACGCAGCTTTTTTGTTAGTTTTATACGTCATCGTGTTATTGCTCAGTAAAGCAGCAAAGTCCGTTTTATGTTGTCGTTTATGTCTGCAACATCGAGCCAATCATCGTAACAGGGACTATTTCTCGTGCAAGCTGGCGCCAGCGCGTAGTGATACAACGTGCGTAGTGATACAACGTGAATAGTGATGCAATGCTTCTGTGCTAAAACCACGTGACATCATAGTGTCAGTAGAAAATGTCAGTAGAAAATGTCAGTAACATCTGTCAGTAACATCTGTCAGTAACATCTGTCAGTCACATCCGGAAATAAAGGAAGCAACAGTGAGATTTACGTTCTATATTCAAGTTTAAGTTCGCATACACCCATTCAAATTCGGCTCTATTACAGATCAAATGTTCGAACCGTTTCAAGTTTCCATTTTCAACTCTAGATTCAGGAAAAACTGGACTATAATTTACATGGAATTTTGTTAATGTGTACATGTGAATGTACAGGTTCCAATGCAAATGTAAACGCGTAAATGAGACTGTACGAATTTTAATATAAACAGTTTGCATTATAATTCCTGGTTATTAGGTTTTCGTATCTCAGATGCAGCTCGCTCAGCTAATACTTAACTAAACTAGATATCAATAATATTTTCAATTAATATAATTCAATATATCGCCTGTTCCAATTATATTCTTACACTAATCAGGGTAACTGAAACATAATTTTTCTGGTATTTTATTAGGCATTTAAGCAAATGTCTAAGCGTGTGTGATTAAGTGTCTATAGTTGTCGCAACTTCTGCTGCTGTTTCAAACCGTTTGACGTCACAGTGTCACGTGACTGCAACGTCACACTACTTCCGCTCAGCGGAAAGTCCCGTCAAGTTAGATAGATGCCTGAGCAAGCCTTTAAGCTCTTTGTTAGCGGCCGACTCATGATAAGAGTTTAATGAGCTGACAGTGCCGGACCCTAGGGAGTCTAGAGAGGGGGGACAGAACCTTGGGACTCGAGAGAGGGGCGGGGGGGGGGGTTGTGAACGCATCGCGTGTTCTGTATCTTCTTTCCTGTCAATCACTCTGTCATAACTACTGAGCATTGCCGCTTCACTTAAGCTATCTTCCAACTAATCTAGTCAGCATGTTGTGAGATCCATCCAGCTCTGGGAGGATGCCATGGATGGAGGGTGTCACCGGAACATCGGGGATATACATGTGAGTTGAAATATGCTTCAAGTCCCTTTGAAGGACGTATCAAAAAGAGCAGAGCTTACTGTGGGATTTGTCCAAAAAGAGGTGGGGGGGGGGTCGGACGATCTGACGAGCCGGGGGGGGGGGTGTGGCGACTCCCAACAAATTTTGACGAGCGTGGGGGTGGCGACGCTCAACAAATTTCTGGCGAGCGGGGGGGTGGCGATGCCCAAAAATTTTACCGCCCCCTTGGGTTCCTTCAAATACCGACCCCCTGGTTTTTTTCCAATCGAGGTGGGGGGGGTCCTGCCACCCGCTTGCAGGGGAGGGGGTCGAACCACCCAACCCCCCGGCAAATCCCACCCTAGCTTACGGAGTACTTTGTCTTAGTAAGGGATGAATGACATTTGTTGTTCCTTGACGGATAAAAGACATTTTGTTGTGATGGAAACAGATTCCTGTGTATAACTCTTTTAACCATTCCTCATAGCATGTGATTGTACGGCTAGGAACCGTGTTACGAAGAGCATGTCGTCGTTACTGGATGCGGTATGGAAAAGGAGATTGCAGTGGAAGAGGAGAATGCAGTTGGCTAGGCTTATTGAAAGAGATGTGGAAGAGGAGAATGCGGTGGAAGAGGAGAATGCAGTTGGCTAGGCTTATTGAAAAAGATGTGGAAGAGGAGAATGCAGTGGAAGAGGTTTGTGGTAGAAATAGAAATTGGCTGGGTGGATTGGAAACACTGACGAAGACATGAACTTTGATGAGCGGAAGATAAAGATGAAGTGACGACGAATTGTAACTGCCGAAAGGCCTTCAAATCACTGACAAACTAAGACTGACATGTAATTAATCGTCATATAAATCATTAGTGGCAACTAATTGCAGCAATGTCGTATATTAACGTTTACAGTATTTATTGGTGTAGACAGATATTTACACTACAATGATCGGTAATCGGTTTTTGACTTGATGTTAAGAATATCGCTAAAACTTTGCAACGGAGTAAATCAAGTCTGTACTTGCTACTAAATCAGTAAATCAAGTCTGCACTTGCTACTAGATCAATAAATCAAGCCTGTACTTGGTACTAAATCAGTAAATCAAGTCTGCACTTGCTACTAGATCAATAAATCAAGCCTGTACTTGCTACTAGATCAATAAATTAAGTCTGTACTTGGTACTAGATCAATAAATCAAGCCTGTACTTGCTACTAGATCAACAAATCAAGCCTGTACTTGCTACTAGATCAATTCTGTACTTGCGGCTAGATCAATAAATCAAGCCTGTACTTGCTACTAGATCAATAAATAAAGCCTGTACTTGATTCTAGATCAATAAATCAAGCCTGTACTTGATTCTAGATCAATGAATCAAGCCTGTACTTGCTACTTGATCAATAAATCAAGCCTGTACTTGCTATTTGATCAGTAAATCAAGCCTGTACTTGATTCTAGATCAATAAATCAAGCCTGTACTTGATTCTAGATCAATAAATCAAGCCTGTACTTGCTACTTGATCAGTAAATCAAGCCTGTACTTAGTGTTTCTATCAGTTTCAGCTAGCGGATATGCTGCCGATGTCACCGGTCTGCATGTAGTCTAATTGTTTTGCATTATATTACATAATCATTTTGAAATGCATCACGTTATCACTCCCGACCAATCACATTTTGCTGTGAAACGAAGTCATTTAAAATAATAGCTTCACGCAGATGCTATTGCATTGATTAAAACCATTTATGTAGTCACAAAGGCTGCTAAACACTGCTACGCGTACACTGACGTCGAAAAAACAAATGGGAACCGGTGTTAATACCGGAATGTAACGTAAAACTGCGTGGAAAGTAAATAAAGCGCAGAAAGAGAGAGGCTTGCCTTGACCTCGAGGGAGACATCAATCTGTCTTGCAACGTTGTTTCTTACTCGAATAGCAACATTGACTTCATCGTCATCTTAGTCAACTAACATAAGAACCTAATCAGCTACTCGTACAGGCATCTGTATGTATTTAACACCGTTGGATAATACGCATAGTACTGGGAAGTAAGTGACTGGATAAACCGGATGAATAGATAGAGAGTGAGTGAATAGTGACTACATGGGTGCCACACACGCTCCTGCAGCAATGGCGGTGGTCACGTGATCATGACGATGAATGTGGACGAATCAAGCGTTAAAACTGCGAGCCCGGAAGTGTATGTACTCTTCGTGTTACCGTAGAACTACCACCGTCGTCACCACGGCTGCTGCTGCAGAGTGAACGCCTTCCCACGCACTAGTCGTCAATATCAGTTCAGCGTTCTAGCGGCGACATTTCCTTAGTGCTTGCAAAGAGTTCGGCAGACATTGCTGTTCAGCAGACATTTCCGTTCTTTAAAGAAGACAGTTCTGTTCTTTAGACAGTTTTTCCACAGACATTTCTGCTCACGTCTTCGTTCTTCGATGTTCAGTTATAGTATATGTTCACTGCTGTTTGAAAGATAAATCTCAATATTATTCCGTATTTTTACATTGCATAACGCATAGTTCACAAGTCAATATACATGTATGATTGCAGTCCACATCTGTCTCCTTTATCTAATTATCTCTGTCCGTTTCTCGTTTTTCTTCCTTTCTCTGTCTCTCTCTCTCTCTCTCTCTCTCTCTCTCTCTCTCTCTCTCTCTCTCTGTCTATATCTCTCTTTTTATATTTTTATTTTTCTCGCTTCTTATTAATTTACCAATTCCTTTTAGACTCGATAATGTCCCCATTTGTCTAAAATTTATACCTCTTCCTCTACCTCTCTGTTGCTGTCTCCCCTCTCCCTTCCTTTCTATTATCTCTCTGTCTGTCTGTATATCTTTTTCTTTTCCTCTCTCCCTTGCTCCATCTATTTCTCCCTTGCTGCATGCCTATGATATACCTAGCAATTTATTTTCTAAGAGTTTCTGCATTTCATCGTCTCTTCATAGTTTTCATTGGATTGACATGCAACGACGGCGATGAACTAAACATTACAACTCCAACACCTTAATGCAAGATGTAGAGATATTTTTCCACTAAAACTGATATGACATTTAGGCTAGCTATGGCTAGCTGCTAGTAGCTGCAGAAACAACTTAAGTTTGAACTTAGTTGTATTAAAATATACCTACATCGACTTAATATTATTAACTTAGCCTCGTTAATCTGAATATAGTTTGTTAAATGTAGCCTGAGCGTGCAAATATTTTGTCTCCGTCTCTTTACTATTCCAATCCATGAAACGCATTTTCGACCAATGAATTAAGTTGAATAACATTCTGAATGTGAAGCGTTGAAATTCTTTTTAGCAGGATGTCAGTCTGTACAATCTCGATCCCAATCTCGCAAAGGCTGCCCAGCAAGTCGGATTTTTAAATGCGCTTTTCGTTACTATGGTTTCTAAAAAGCGGTTCATTTCCGAGGTTTCCTTTTTCTTTGGCCTCGGTCTGGAGAAAAACTCGGCTTCCTTTCTCGCTTTTCAAGGGACGGACGGCCATAGTTTGACAATACGTGAATAGATCTATAGCATTTGCTCTACCGCAAGTGGACGTCGAATTAAATTACAGCTGTTTCCAAGTAAAAATTAGCTTCCGACTGCAATGCGTTAATGCAATCTCTAAAATTTGTCTTGAACACGATTTGCTAAGTGAGAAATGGAAAGATAGCAAAAGATAGGCTTAGGCCTATATCACTTATACGAGTATAATATTTATACGTATATTTGTATTTAATTTTCAAATATTTTATCTAATTTAATATTTTTTTAAATCGTGTAATATGTAATCTCTTGTGCGGCGAAATTAAAAAACGGGTGAATTTTAATAGAGTTAAACATCAAAGTTTTTAAAGGATATACAAGTTTTTGAGAAACGAATCTCATAATTATAACAATAATGATTATATATTATTCTTATTTGAAAATAATATTTAATATTTGTTCTGTTTACTAGATAATTGTAATCAATATATACTGCAATTATCGATTGAATATGCAAGATGCGAGACAGCGCCAGAGCGAGGGGGGGGAGGGTGAAAACTGGAAGACGAATAATTTATGCATTTTTAATTTTCATCCTTTTTCATATCTTTCATTCTAAATCCAGCATGTCCAGCACTTATGTCTCGTATTTTATGTCCTGTACGATCCCAAGCGATGTGTTTCCGTGCCAGTTGTCTTTTCATTTGCATGTCTTGTATTTCAGCCGTCCAGATATTTTGTTCTTCATTTCATGTATTTTCCCCACCATTTGTCTCTTATTTCACGCCAACTTTTGTTGCTACTTCCCACAATTTCAGCGCTGGGTTGGGTGATGTGTATTATGTGGCATTCAATTCGGTCATTTTCCTTATTATTATTGCGTTGATTTTTAGGCATATTTTAAGAAATAATGCAATTACACTAAATAATCATAATATCAAAATCTTACTAGTTAAACAATGTAAACAGCCAATTGGCTAGATTAACATTGCTTACTTACATGTCGAAATGCTAAACAAATTGTTGATGAACCGCAATGGCATGCATTTTAATTTTAAGTTAACTCAACTGACTTAACTCCCAGTGCTTTGAAAGCAAGCTTACGTCAAAAGTTGTTGTAGTTTTACTGTAATGCTAATGTTGATGTATGGCCCGGTCGTGACGAGTTAAAACTATCATATTTCACTCTTATCGGTGATTGTAATAGACAGTGACATCTGCTGGTCACAGAGACAGAACGACAAAAATAACAATGGAAACATTAATCTACAATCCTACTTTCATTGCCTTAAAAACGGATCGAGGCAGCCTGTAGCCAATGTTGCTTGCTTCAAATTTAATTCGAGCAATTTTTATCATTGATGATCATTAGCATATTTCAAATAAACTACAGAACATTA
Source organism: Buchholzia appendiculata (assembly GCA_034694885.1). Taxonomy (NCBI): domain Eukaryota; kingdom Metazoa; phylum Annelida; class Clitellata; order Enchytraeida; family Enchytraeidae; genus Buchholzia; species Buchholzia appendiculata. The sequence continues at coordinate 1,082 of JAQFYQ010000920.1, read as the reverse complement.
CATAATGTTTCCCGGCACCGGCGTTATCAGTGTTAAGTACAAACTCCTGAAAAGGAATACTTCCTTGTACGTTACCAATGATAAAGCCCTGTTATAAGTAGACTATAATGTTCAGTGAAAAATTAAGAACTTAACAACTGTTAAATTATTGTCATGATTGTGTAAATTGTATGAAAACGTCTCTCATCTACATGACAACGTCATTTTTGTATACGTTTGGAGTGCGAGATGTGAACAGAACTTAGTGGAAAGCTTCAAGACTCAATTTTGACGTCACACACGTCTATATTATATACTGAATGTGCTTCATGTATTTGAGTAATTACTGTTGTTCAAATAAACAATGTTTCCTCCATAGTCTTTATCTTAATAGGCTGATATGACGATCAGCTGATGAAATGTTCGCACGATCAACATTTATAATGAAATCTTCACTTGCGTATTTCCTAATAACTTGGTGTAGGCCCTATATCCGTATTATTATTCTTATTACACAAGTTTGAACAATAGCTAAATATGATCTACATGGAATTGTGAGCAAAGTTGTTTTCCGATGAAAGACATCTCAGTGACAAGCGTATCTCTGATATCGCTGCTATCGGTGCAAAACTGGCGCCAGAAAGGACGCTGTCGCTAACGATGGAAGCTTCCTGGGGGAGGCCCCCGGGGGCTGCGAGCAGCTGCTTATCCAACCAATAAACTACTCAATCTGGGTATGACGAAGCCTCACGTGACCTCGATTTGTAAAGTCGACCTACATCTATCAGCCAATCAACGTTTCGCTAATTACAGTATTTGACGCACTGCGGTTCCAGCTTTGCTGTTAGAGACAACGAAATTATCTCACAATGCAAACGTGTTGCCAGTAATAATCCCATCTGTCACACGGGATTACTCTCTTTCTCTCTGTCTCTGTCTGTCTCTGTCTCCCTCACTCTCTCTTTCTCTCTGATATTTCTCCCTCTCCCTCTCTCTCGCTCTCTCTCTCTCTCTCTCTCTCTCTCTCTCTCTCTCTCTCTCCCCTCACACTCTCTCTTTTGTTCTCTCTCTCACTCTCTCCTCTCCCTTATTCTCTCTCACTC
>JAQFYQ010000919.1:0-14793 GCA_034694885.1 Buchholzia appendiculata | reverse complement strand
ACGCCGTCCCCCTTGTCCTCCCACACTTTCACCTCTGATTTTAATAATAATTTTAATAATATAAAATAAAAACTGGTGCATTATGTATAATTTCCTTATTTACCGCTCAGTATCCATTGGATAAGTAGACTATTCTTAATTCTTTATTTATTGGTTGGCAACAATGGTAAGAACAGCGATAGCGTTAGTCCCGGACACCAATGCAGAAGCTTCCGATTTTAAATTGTAGAAACTTTACACATTTCCGCTGCTGCACATTTCTGCACCAACATCTGCACAAAAGCAGCACAACTTAGCTACTGCACAATTTGCCCTTGACAACTGCACATTTCTTCCCGTGGGTCGGTCCACATTCTTAGGAAGTTGGCGGGTCGGGTCGGGTCCAGATTTAAGTGGGTCGGGTCGGGTCACAAAATCCTGACCCGCCTTGACCCACGAAATTTTTATCATGTCATACTTTATTGATTTAAGATGTCCTAGAAGTCCTTTCATGCTTAAAATGCATGCATTGAAGCTTGAGTTCCGAGACAAATTAGTCACAAACATGTCAACGGAAGTTCATGTATATAAATTTTAGTATATATTACTAATTAATCAAATTGACACAAATTTATTAAAATGATATTATACTGTAGGCTATGTATGAAAAATTCAGACTTATGTGTTATATCAACATTTTATTTGTAAGCTTTCCATGGTCCCTTCACCACATAATTTGTTTATAATTGTCAATTTCTTTATAATGATAATATTATTTTTACAACGTTCATTTGGTCAATGACAAGAGCATAGAAATTGTGTGCACTTTAAAACTTGTTCCCAAATCAATTTATTTATCTAATATGCAGAATTAAAAATACACTGTACAACACAGAATATATTGCTTATAAATTTCTTAGAAACATTTGACCGAGATATTTTTCTGATTTTTTTAGGTGTAGCTGGTCGGGTCAGAAAGTCCGTGTGTCGGGTCGGGATTTTTGAGTGACCCGCGGGTCGGGTCGGGTCAGATGTTCAGTGGATCGGGCCGCGGGTCAGATCAGAGAGTCCCTGGGTGGGGTCCGCTCCGAAAAAATGACCCACGTCCAACTCTGAGGCACTTACTGCCTTGCCTTGCTATGCTTTGACCAATTTTCCAAATGCCTTGCCTTGGCCTTGATAAAGAATGCAATTGGCCTTGAGAAAATGCCTTGACTACATCACTGCTCCACACAGACATATTAAGTAATCAGTAGAATTATTCCCATTAATTGAATTGAATGATAATTAAATAATAATTATTATTGTTCCGTAGCCGGTGAACGCCGGTATTAAATGCAACAGTCCAGCACGCTAGTCCATGGACAAGTCACGATGAAACTTTTCTACCTTTGCTGTCTGCTGCTGGTCCTAACACTATTTACATCACTGAAAGCTCAAGGAATACAACAAGGTTTGTGCATTCGTCTCTGCAGATCACAGGTATAGTACGAATAAGATGAGAATAAGAATGAAATAACTAAGATGAATACAAAATAAGAATAAGAATAAGATACAGTAGTAAGACTTCACTACAGTATATTTGCTGCAGATCACCTTAACGCGAATAATCTCTGTATACTATAACGTTGTGGGACGAACACTATTGGTAACGTCGTGTTATGCAATAAACGGAACATACAAGGTTAGGGATTCACGGCAGGATTTAAAGAAGTGTGGTTTACAGGCTCAACAGAGTTAACACAGAGAGCAACAGCTGTTGCAGAGGAATGCAAGGATGCGAGGAAAGAAGCCCAGACTCCACACTCATTATCTTTGCACATCCTTGATAAGATACATGTTTTTGAGACTGCAGGAATTCTTATTTAATACTGAACAGAAACTTTACATGAACTTCATTGCCAGCAAGAAGGTAAAATATATGAAGGGCCATAGAGCAATAATATAGGCCAACAGTTTTAGACTGCAAATATACATGTTTGACTGCTAATCTAAAGAAGAGCATCCGACAGTAACATTTTTGTTTCACTAGATTCCAGTTTGCTGTGTGGTACGAGGTCCAACAGCTGTTGGTAATAAGAGCTTGCCTCATCTTCTCTGTCTCCTTCAGTCTAGCTACATCTTCTCTGTCTCCTTCAGTCTAGCTACATCTTCTCTGTCTTCTTCAGTCTACCTACATCTTGTCTCCTTCAGTCTAGCTACATCTTGTCTCCTTCAGTCTACCTACATCTTGTCTGTCTCCTTCAGTCTAACTATATCTTGTCTCCTTCAGTCTACCTACATCTTGTCTCCTTCAGTCTACCTACATCTTGTCTCCTTCAGTCTACCTACATCTTGTCTCCTTCAGTCTAGCTACATCTTGTCTCCTTCAGTCTACCTACATCTTGTCTCCTTCAGTCTAGCTACATCTTGTCTCCTTCAGTCTAGCTACATCTTGTCTCCTTCAGTCTAGCTGCATCTTGTCTCCTTCAGTCTACCTACATCTTGTCTCCTTCAGTCTACCTACATCTTGTCTGTCTCCTTCAGTCTAACCCTACATGCTCAATGAAGTGAATGTAAATTTCCTTATGTAGTTGAAGCCACATATCATGTTTTCTCTAAAGTTTCATATCGCTAAAGACTGACTGAGTTGTGACAAATGTCTACATGTATATTGCTGTTGTCAGGTGCGTGCAACTCCAAGGCCTACCTCTGCAATGACGCTCGTTCTTGTCATCCACTCTCCACACTCTGTGACGCTGTCAAAAACTGCGCAGATGCAAGTGATGAAGCTTACTGTCCATGTAAGTCTCGTATAAGTGACATAACTTATTACTTTTTTTTCTCTTTCTCTCTCTCTCTCGATCATAGGCAGCCAGGTTTGTAGCACAGAATAGCATATTATATCTTTTCCATCTATACTCGAGTCGCATTACATCCTACGTCATGTCACATGTCATGTCACAAACCACCTCACAGGTCACGTTCCATATCACAGATTACGTCACGTCACGGGTCATGTCATGTCACAGGTTATGTTACGGGTCATGTCATGTCACAGGTCGGGTCATGTCGTATGTCACAGGTCATGTCACGGGTCCGATGCAGACTTCATGGTCGATGGTTGAATGAATAAGTAAATGAATGGATGTGTATTGTTGTACTGTATTGTATATACACAAAGTTGTATGTGAGGGATGCATGCAGTGAATTGTGTACAGCTGTGGAGAAACTGAGCAATTGTTGCTTATTAAGTTTGTGTTCAATCATTAAACATTGCATAACCAGTCAACTATTCTGAGTGCTTGCAGCTCTTCAACTAATTCATACACAGAACAACAACGCGATCAAGCTACTAGTAGTAGCCACGTCATCAAGCTACTGGTAGCCTTCTGCACAGCGTCATCAAGCTACTAGCAGCTGTGTATAACTTCAACAAGCTACTAGCAGCTGTGTATAACTTCAACAAGCTACTAGCAGTCTAGCAGCTGTCTGTACAACATCATCAAGGTACTAGCAGCTGTGCATACATCTTCAATAAGCTACTAGCAGCTGCGTATAACTCCATCAAGCTACTAGCAGCTGTCTGTACAATGTCATCAAGCTACTAACAGCTGTGTGTACAACTCCATCAAGATACTAGCAGCTGTGTACAACGTCATCAAGCTACTAGCAGCTGTCTGTACAACGTCATCAAGCTACTAGCAGCTATCTGTACAACGTCATCAAACTACCAGCAGCAGTGTGTACAACTTCATCAAGCTACTACTAGCTGTGTACAACGTCATCAAGCTACCAGCAGCAGTGTGTACAACTTCATCAAGCTCCATGCAGCTGAAATTAAACTTTCGGATTCGTAAAAAATAAAGGACTAAAATAGTAAAAATGCCTCACTTCTGCAAGTCCATTCACTTATTTTCAACTACATGTTATTTAATGCATAACTTTGCATTTAATAACACATTATAATTGATTTGATTTGTTGGAATAAAACGCCATGATCATCAGTGGCAAGCTTCCGGTCAAACGTTTCATGGCACTTTTTATAAATATTAAAATTATCATAACAAATGACTCAGCTACAAATAAGCAATAATAAAAGGACATCAGATATCATTTAGCTACATTAACATATTATTTTCAAAGCTATATTTATACAAAGACGAAAAGTATGTCTCTAAATTGCCCGCTGTGTGTTTTTGTGGCATTTTTTCCCTTCTCTGAAATCTTTAGATTGACTCGACCGATTGCCCCCACGTTTCTTTACCAAATACAAATATCGTTTTCATAACTTGTAGAATACAAGTAATTTGAAAAATATTCTCAAACACATAAAAAATTGCCATTTAAATACATATTCAAGTATAATTTAAAAACAAGATTGATAACCCATATGTAACCGTATCAATAAGACGAGCGGATTGAGTGGGCGGTATATAAAAAAGGATCAAAAAAGTCGTCGGGGAGGGGGATTTGAGTACCATGCCTAGGGGGATGGACGCCCCCTGAAATCATAGACTAAATACAACAAAGTGCAATCAGGAATCTTGTAAACGATTGGCAAATTTAAATGTATAGCAATTAATTTGCAGATATTTTGTAAAAAACATGCTATCTAAAATAGTAGACCTACTTGTAATAGTTGTACAGGACTGCGATATATTGTGACAGTGATTGCAATTATAATGAATCCTGTTCCACAATGTGTGAGAAGATAATGGCTGCCAGATAGAGATCCTGTGACCTATCGTGCTGGCTGCCATAACGAATTGTTTGCGAATAGTGGAAGGCAAACTGATTAAACAAGAGATGTCACTGTAACCTATATCGTGCACAACAGTTAAGGGCAACATTTTGCGCGCGCGCGGGGAGGGGATAACTTAACTCCCAATCTTTTAGCATGTCCACATCTTTTACTAGAGTGTAAATTTTGAAAGTTCAACGAAGAAAATGTAAAGAATTGATCGAGACGTACTGATCAAGACCAACGAGACATGAGATCCTATTATACCAGGACATTGAAATTCAACAACAAGATCTATTTTCAAGCCCATTACCGAGACCAAGATAAAACAAGTCAAAAAGCTGCTCTCATATCGTGTAATCTGAAACACCTCAAAGCATTCTTCCACAAATATCACAGAGATCTGCGACCACCAGGATCCAATACAATTTTGAAATGACATCGAAACGTCCGATCAATTGCAATAACACATGTAAGCCTAATTCAAATGAACTGCTCGCTTATCTTGTCCTGAAGCCTGGCTTACATTACGATCTAATGTTTTGTACCTTGATCGAACAAGGCACGAGATAAGTTTGGATCAGAAACAAATCTTGACCAAGACATGGAAGTCTATCCAACTAGACCAAGACGTTGAGGTTTGAACGAAAAGGTTAAACCAGGACAACAAATGTATGGACTATCTCAGGGCCGTAGCCAGGGTTTAATTTTGAGGAATTTCCCAAAAAAATTAACGACCATTTTTTTAAAACTTTTCATAAGTGGGGGGGGGATGGTGGGAATCAAAACGACATCTAAAAAAATCACGAAGCGCCATAAATTTTAACACAAAATTAGTTGTGGAGGGTGTTCTGACCCGATCTCACCTTAAATCCATGCCCTGGATCATCACGAGACCCAAGACCAATACTTGCCTCGATACATCAAATCACTGATAAAGGTAAAGTTTTACAGCTACGGTCTCCCCTCCATCAGGATCAAAATACACCAATGTCAAACTCAGCACATTATCATTCACACTTCACAAATAACATCATATACATAAACCACAAACAAACACAACAGTACGCTGACAATAAACAAGAGTAGAATAACTCAAGGGCACATTGTACTACTAGAATTCTATGCACAATCATGTAGAGACTAAATATTGTATCTAGATAACAGCAAGCTGAAGTGATTATCAAAATAATAAATGTACAATGCAACAAAGTTTGATGAATATTTCGAAACCAATTTGATTGGTTCGTGGTGTAAAATGTGCACTGATAAGCATGTCACAGTTATATGCATTCTGTTAAATGAATCCACTCTCACGTATCAACGTCAAGAAGATACCATGTTTATCAAAAAATTATTCCACGACGCTCAGAGCCGTGGCCAGGTTAATTTTTTTTTTGGGGGGTGAAAGTCAAAAATTTTGACAACCAACTTTTTCTTTCAAAATTTTAATTAGGGGGAGGGCGGGTTTGACTTCAATTTGTTGTGTGTGCTATGTAAGTACAGCAATGACCCAGTCATAAAGTGTGTGCTATGTAAGTGCATCAATGACACAGTCATAGTGTGTGTGCTAATGTAAGTACAGCAATGACCCAGTCATAAAGTGTGTGCTATGTAAAAATTCAGTACATAAATGTCACGTAAGTTCAAAGCTCGCTAGCTACAACACATACACTAGAACAAGTACACAAATGTCACATGACATGGATAGATAAGTAGTATACTACAGCTAGTGTAAGTACACAATCACTTGGACCAATATGTACACTACAGCACTGTTAGTACAGAATAGTCAGGGTCAATAAGTACAGCTGTAGTTGCACAGTTAGAGTGAGTCACGTTTTATAAACACAAACCAATCTGGCTCACTGGAAAACACAGAGGCCGCCAAATTCTCTGCACATAATCACTGACCAATAAATAACCACCATCACATGGGATTTACTACACACACGCTGCAATACACAGCAAATGGGATTTACCACACAGACGATACAATACATAGCACACGGAATTTACCTCACATAAGTTGCAATACACAGCACAGGGGATTTACCACACATACAATGCATTACACAGCACACGGGATTTACCATACATACGATACAATACACAGCACACGGGATTTACCATACATACGATACAATACACAGCACACGGGATTTACCACACATACAATGCATTACACAGCACACGGGATTTACCGTATGTACGATGAAATACATGACCTTTCCTTGACACAGAAAAAACTGGCGCTAAATAATGATGATAACAAAATATCTGTATACAAGAAAGTAGTGAAGTCCTATGACGTCACGAGGCATTACGAAATACAGTGTTCCTTCACGTGCTCGACAAAACGAGCATCGAGATTTCTGGCGCAAGGAAGGGCATCTGACCATACATTGCGCACATTAAATTAAGAAGAGCGGTAAAATGCACGCTCATGCATGGCTTATCAGTTAGCGAAGCCGCGCTAACAATAAGCTAGCAGCGCAAACCGGTCGGGGTTTCGCCTCCCAGACAGGAAGACTGCATAGGCTACAAATCGCACACAACTTCTAAACAACTGACTCTTTCCTATTTAGGCAAAGGGGACCTAGCCTACTCAGATTTGAGTTGACTCAAACTTTCTTACAGAAAACAGATTAAAAGGTATCCCAGCCAAAAGGAGGCGAACAATTAATAAATAAATAACTCATTATTATGGCTTTCAGAGTTCATCATCCATTACCATCATTCATCAACTTTAATGGTTTTTCATGTTGTTGCTAGTATATAGTTAATATTTTTATTTATTGTTAACTTTTTGTAGGCTAATTAGATATTTTCAGAATTTCAACTACGATCTGATTATTGAAATACAGTGGTTTTTCACCATAACACTATGTCCATTTGTAAGTTACTATTCAGTATTCAAATCTCATTTTATACCATTTCAGTTTCAGTTTCTTCTTGAAGCAGAATCTTCACACTGTGTTCAATTATCGTTGTTACTAAAGGTGAAAAGCAATCATCATCATTCAGTGTTGTGCTCTTTAGTAAGACCTTAGCTTCAAACTTCCAAAACCAGCTTTCATGTCAGAACTTCACATTCATGGTTTATCGTAAGACTTTTCTTTCAGCTCCTGCAGCATGTAAATTCTTTGTCGACCGCATATCTCCTCGGAATCCCTCTGATCTTCCAGTACATCTTCCAGGATATCTCTCAGCAATCCTCTTTCAAGTATGTCGTATGCCCGGTCCAGTTCATCCTCTTCCTCTTGTGCTCCGTGGCAACTAGCTCGTGCAGAGCCTCTCCAAAGCGCATCATCTCAGTTGTTTCCCGCTAACTTCACGAGCTTCACCCAGTTCTTCGTCTCCTCAATACGGATTGTACTAAAGTTGTTTTCTCTGAGACATTTCCTGTATTTCTTTGTTTCTCTTCTTAGCCTTCCAATTAATTAAGTTATACAAACATAGTAGAAAAATTGTCATAATCATGTACTCATTTCAAGAAATAGATAGAGAAGAACTTGTCTAAAGTAAACAAATAAGTATGAAATAATAAATAATATCAAATAAATAAATATTAAATAATAAATATTATTGTTCAGTGTAACGACATGAGAGAATAAATAATCATATTGCACACGGCTCGGTCTGATAAATGTGATGATAGTGAGCATTGCCACATGCCTCTTTCACGGTCTCTTTCTGTGTCTTCCCATTTGTCTGCCTCTGTGTACAAGTGCATGTACGATTGTACGTCTCTTTGTTTCTTTGCCTTCCTTCATGCCTGTCTCATCGTATCCCTGTATGCCTGTTTCACTAACCATCTCTATGCAATAGTAGATTCGTGTGTCTTCCTGTATGCCCATCTTGCTCACTCTCTCTGTGTCTCTGTGTGTCCCTTCTCGTCTACTCGTCTCCATATCTCTCTGTCAATCTGCTTAGCTGTTACAATCTTCTACACGTCATCAGATTACACACTGTTATCACAGAGCCACACATCGTCCTGATATAGAAGATGTTTACTGTTTGCCTTGGATTGTCAGGGAAGACATGCGCAGAGCACGTAAAGTACACGCTACATACATGTACTGAAAGGTAAGTACAGACATTAAATTATATTCTAAACACTTATCAAATCTAATATCGAATGCAATTTCAATATGATTTGAGAAGAAACAAAGCAGTGAATTTCCTATATTTCATGCTTACAATTTATTTGATACCTGGTGTACACATATATAAAACTGTGCAATAAATAACGATCTAAACACATGCAAACAACACAAATGTTAAATATTTATCAGCATGTCATAATAAAAACATTTCTAGATGCACCTGAACACGCTGCTATAAACATGCCTATACCACCGGAGGCCAATATTTTAGCGATGATGATTGGAATATCATGCACCTACATAGAGAAAAACGTTAAATTTGTACATACAACTAACCCTATTTTAGCCACCATGTGGAACAACTTTAACACCAAAATGCTCAGCTTGAAAAGCTGGTGCTATGGAACATAAACAAACAAATTTGTAGAGAATCAATTATTGGGAAATAATTTAAGTTTATTTCAAAATTGAGGTTCTATTTCTTGATATTTCACAGTAGAATTAAATTATAACTAGTTTGATATCTACAATTAGCGTCCAAAAATTGACGACGTGTTACGGAGATATTAACATTTTGGTGCTATCTTGAAAAAAATGCATTTTTGTAATAAATAAGTTGAGAGGATGTTTTACTACAATGTTAATAGCTCCAGAACTTCTTAACCGAATTCAAAGATATTCATGTAATATTACTTAGAAATGTATTGTTATTCATTTCCTATTTCAAATATAAAAGAAAAAAACTTTGTTCAAGCTTTAAAATTTTGTTGTGGTCTATATTTGAAACCATCTGTATAAGTTTAATTTCGTAAACTTTTGTTTACCCTCCAGCTTTATAACTGAGTTAGATGCTAAATTATTTCTCTAGCCTTGTAATGGCCGACATTAATATATAAACCACATAGAAATAATTTAAATAAAAAACATTAAAATTAAATAACACATTAAATAAATCACATAAAATTTGTCTGCATAAAATAAAGAGAATTTTCAACGGAATAGATAAAATATCGGCCTCCAGTGGTGTAGGAAACTTGTTGCATTCAGGTGCAATCAAGAACCATAGCCTAACATGAGATATCTCAGCATCTGATCAAACCATCATACCACATACATATCTGGGCATAATGCCCAATGAAATTGATATGAAAACAAACAAATGAATTCATATAAAGTGACACAACTTTTAATCATTGAAACCAATCTCTCCTTAAAATACAACCTAACAGTATAAACTCAGTATGTCGTCAGTATAAAGTATGACAGTATAAAGTCTGTATGTCATCATATTTAAGTAATATACTTAAGGACTACAATTGACCTTGGAAATCAGACAATGACTTATCACAATAAGGAAGTGTTACAAGTGGTTGCATGTCGCTGTCACACTAACCAGAGCTGTTAATTTAAGCAACCTATCTGACCTAGCCTAATACATGAGCCATGGATAACGGTCAATATTTCCACTTTGATTTCACCTCAACTTATACGCGGACAAACATACATGCGACAGTATTCAAAACCTAGTATGTAGCTATAGCATGAACTTCATACCTAGCATGACAAACAGAATATACTAATGCTCATACGTATCTAAACTAAGCCGTAGCATAGCACAAACAGTCACGTAATGTTAGATTGATTCTCTTTACCTCAATCAAGCAACAACAGAAAGAAAGAGAGGAAGAAGAAGATATGCGACAAATACATTTAGTTAATTTATGACTACACATTTAAAAGCGAGAGAGAGTCACACTTATACACACAGTCACTGTTTATCGACAGACGGCAAACAACAAAATACGGAGCGGAGGAGAAGCAAACAGTTCGAGCAGACACTAGAGCGAGAGACTCGTCACTTCTTGCGTCGAATATTCTTACACATCCAGTCCATGCCGTCCTACAACAACACAGCAGCAGCTACAGCATGGTATTCACATTGTTTCAACAACAGTTATTTTAAACTAATAGCTAATTATTTTACACAAAAAACTCTCAGACACATAATTCAAAGCCTATAAATGTGCTCAGCACAGACATCCTGCAAAAGTGAAAAAATTGACTATACGGATGATGATGATGAACAAACTATTAACCATCACTCAGATGTTTGACAAAGAAGACACTGATACTACTTGAATGACTTTTCATACTAAAAAATACCATAGTCACAAACAGTTGAGAACACAGTACGGTTGCACCGACCAGAAGTCACATGAATGAAAAGCTGCTCATTAAAAATTGAGGCTCATTAAAAAAGAAGTTGATACAAAATTATTATTCATTAGAAATGATTGAATACGCAACCACATCGCAACGTCCATGACGACATCTAGTTTTGCCTATGCTACACATTCTGAACCATCTCCTATGATCTAACAAAGTTTCATGACTCGTGAAGAGTAGTCTTGCAACATAATGTTCTCCTTCACAAAATAGACTGCAGCAAATGTCTTGATTGTTAACCTTGATCGCTTCTCCTGTTGAAGCTGAACACGGCTGTATCTGCCACTGCCGGTCTCTGATTGAGTGAAGATTGAGTCCCTCCGCTATCTCGCTTGCCGGCGCAGCGTTGAACAGATCTTGTTTGTTAGCGAAGATCAGCAGCGGCACGCCCGTCAACTTCTCCTCCTCAAGGAGTTCACTCAGCTCCTACGCACACACGCACTTTATCATTAATCGACACGTACACATAATGCATTCACAATCACATGTATAACATTTGTATGTTAGGCACATAACCATAACAAGTGAATGTGAAAGAGTTAAAGGCAGATGTAGAAGTACATGGATAAATAAGGTGTCTAACATTTACGGAAATTAGGCAAATTTGACCTAATGAGCATTCTGCTAAATCTACCGGAACTTTATGAGATAACTGAAAAACAGGAAAAAACATGCTACTGTAATCAATTAATTGCGTGACAATAGATAATTAATTAAAGGCAACAATAGAGTTTCATAAGTAATTAAATATATCAGTTTTAAAAATGCTAAGAAAGTATAAAACTTTAAATATACCAAAAACAATACCAAGATATTAAACAAACTCAACCCCAGAGAGAACTCAAACAGCACAATGCGTACGACAAAAGTAGGTGAAATATCCAATGAGATTTCTTCAAGCTAAGTCTCAAACAATTGTACTTTAACTATACTTTAGATATCCTAATAATGCATACAAACAACTACATAAAAGCACAGTTGAATGTGGCACTCAAATCTGCATGTTGTGGTGAGGAGATATACTGTAGTCTATGTCCAAATCCAAACCACACAGCAAAAAAAGGAAAAAGAAGCAAATTTATGCAATGAACGAGCCATCCAGAGGGGATACAACGCTTCAACCACTCTCATCTTTGCAAACATCATGTTAACAGGATAGTGGCTAGTATTGTGATCAGCAAGTGGTGAGCATTGACGGAGAGTTAGGAACTCAGCCTAAAGACCGTGAATAATAAGGGTTCTCGTCCAGGTAACATCACCAATTGGACTTAGCGGACTCAATGCTGAATCCATTAATGTTGTTAGTGCCACTGTAGACAAAAGCATGGTCAACTGCAACCAAATTGCTTAGTCATTAATAGCCAAGAAAACTTGCTACCCTATTGTGAAATTAACTATTTTGTACGCAAAAAACTGTTAATACATAAAATTAGAACATGTCTTTCTAAGTTTTGCTTAACACATACACCAAGTCTCGATTTGTATTTTCAAGCAATTTTCTACACAATTTTACCTGATCAGTTAGCCGCAATAGTTTACTGGCTATTCAGCCGTAATAGTTTACTGGTTAGTTAGCCGTAATAGTTTACGCGCTAGCTTTACATTCAAATATTCGGCTACCAATTTCTGTATGCAAAATATTCTGCTAAAATGTCTAACCGGTTATCCATTCATGACAATTGCTTAGAAAGTAATGAAAAATTATACAAACTAATTGTAGATATTCTAATGTATATACCGTAATATAAATTATACCATGATTTAGACTACATGCATATCAATGCTAGTTGATTGCTTTATGACCTAACTGAGGAAAGAAAAAAAGTGTTGATTAGCAAGGCTGTTGATTAGTATCTACACTGTCTTTGCTAATCAACACAACACTAGTGAACATGAAACACAGATTTTGCAACATATAATCAAATCTGACATGCTTACCACTCCCGTCTCTTCGAATCGTTTCCTATCGGCACTGTCTATTACATAAATCTACAACATTCATACGCACACAATAAGTCAGAAATACAACTTAGAGATCTATACATAAATAGATAAATAGATTTGCCAATTAATAGATTAACTGAGACAGACAGAGCGACAGAAAGAGACTGAGAAAAATACAGATAGACAGACAGAGACAGACAGAGACAGACCGAACAATCATGCAAACAGAAACATAGATAGACAGACGGACATTTAGGCAGATAACCAGACAGAACAAAAATCAGACAGACAGACAGACAGACAGATAGACAGAGAAACAGACAAAGATACAAAGTATTTAATTTGCGTAATAATATGTATCAATTACGGTGACATGATCTGTCTACAGTGTTCATCAGTTGCTACATATTGGTTTTCTAGCTAAACATTAATTTCATTATGTTTAACAACCTAAGATACAAGAGTTAAGCAGAACAATAGAATTGTAATAAAGCACTAAATCAAAATATAGATAGATCAAATGCTAAATCATAATTCTTGCTCATACTTCCTCTTAATTTTGTTACAAGTTTTGGTCATATTTGCAATAACGTAATGACACTAAAAAATGTATATAGATCTACAAAGCGAGTGCCAAGTATGTATCGAAGTAGAATGGTCATAACATTAACCTACACAGATAAATTTCTTACAACAAATGACAGGTATAGAAAAAATCTGCAGAGGTCAGCTTTAATAAGAAAAATTATTGACGTTAATGAACGCAACAATAAGTAGGCCTATCAACTATTGAAATGAAAGTAACATTTTAGCAGCAAAACTACAAATCTGACTGAAAGTCTTTTGAATCGAATTATTTCACTGTTATGCAACTAATATTTGGTGTACATCATCAAAACAAAACTCACAAGAACATCCGTATTTTCAAAGTAATTTTTCCAGTACGGCCTAATCCGCCTCTGTCCTCCGATATCCCAAACATTTAGCTTGAAGCCGGATGAGGAAACACTTTTTATGTTGAAGCCCTGAAATACACAAAAAAACATATAAAACATGTATGACATGCACCAAAAATAGCAAAAACATTAAATAAATAATAACTAGGATAACCGGTACAAAAACTGTTGCAGATCAGAAGCAGATTGTAACTTAAAATGTAGGCAATACATAGAAATACGATAGAAACACCATTCTCATATACAGCGGCATTTAATAATGAATAAATACGGGGCTGATAAAGGAGGGATGTGGGCAATTGTGCACGATGATGCTCAAATCAAATGCTATTATTGAACATAATCAAAAAGTTTATGAAATTGATATAATATGAGACACAAAAGTTGAACAGTTACACAAGGGAAATCACCAATTACTGTGCCAAAGAGTGAAGAAATGAGCTAAATATTAACAACACCATACCTGTGTGGGAGTTATGTGATTGATATCTTCGGATGCTAACTGTTTGAGTAAAGTCGTCTTGCCGGCATTGTCAAGTCCTAACAGTAAGATACGCAGCTCTTGATCCGGAACAGACTTTAGCTTCCGTAATAAAGAAAGAAGACCCTGCAAGACACGCATCAATTGTGCAATAATAAGACAGTCACGCTATCAATTAATTTATTAATTACTCCATAGATAACATATTCAACAAAGAGCAAAAGCCTTATTAATATCTTTTAATGATTCAACAACGTGTCTCGGTAAATGTGTAGCTTAGCGTCCCAAATTATTTCAACATTTCTAAAAGGGTTTATAGGTTCCAAGGTAGGGTTTATAGGGTTCAAGGTAGGGTTTATAGGGTTCAAGGTAGGG
>JAQFYQ010000918.1:0-14795 GCA_034694885.1 Buchholzia appendiculata | reverse complement strand
CACACCTCTTCTCGTGCCACTCAATAAAAACCAACCTGGAACCTCTGGACTTGTGGAGAGACCCCGTGGCAGTGGCGAATCTACTTCAGCTGTGAGAGGACGCCCTGTCGGCAGCCGGAGGAGGAATGGGGCCCTAACCTGACGGAGACTAGGGCGTGACACTAACAACAGATGTGTTATCAGTCGTCTTGTCACTTCATGTTTTGGTCACTACATGTTGCTGAGCAATGGCCGCATGGTACTTTTCTTTTCATTGCACAGATATGTCTGTTGTTTGTTTGACGATTGTTTCAATATCGTATTACATATGTCTCTTGCACTGCCTTGTATGTAGCATGTTATGTAGTAAAATAACGATTATGTACATTGTAAACTTGATTATATGTCAAACAAGCTGTTCGCATCACGGTTGACTGTTATGTACCTGCAGGTGGAATACACCCTCCGATGGACACGAGTCAGTCGCCGAACATCAAGCCAAACATTTCCTCCGGTCTCCAAGCTACTTCATCTCAGTCGGGACCTTCGTCGATGCTCTCTGCTGCCGGCGTTCCTATCTCAAAGATTTCGGGAACTTCGTACTCGCAGACGAATCCGTACGTTGCTACGCAGATGTATTCGTCTTCGTTCATGTCTCAGGAAGGAAGTCAGTCGATACAGTCGATGATTGGTGGACCGGTGAGGGGGGACGAGAAGGTACATCATAGTCAGTCTGGCGTACAGCAGCCACCGTACCAACAGAAGGTTTGTCACCTTTGAACTGTTGTGCAGGTTTTATTTGTAACCTTTGAGCTGTCGTGCAGATTTTGTTTGTCACCTTTGAACTGCTGTGCAGGTTTTGTTTGATACACTTGGTTTCAATGTGTTGCACTGATTATAATGTTGCACTGATTATAACACATTGTAAAGGGTAAAAGAATGGTTTTGAAACGTTTGTCACCTTACACTTACAGCGTAGGTGCACGATTTCAAACGTCTATGATCTGTAGTGGTTTTCAAATTGATAACATAACTTATCAATATCTTACACACGCACAAATTTCAAGGTTAGTTGAGTATGAGGCGTGGGGTTGTCTTTAGGTTAATAAGGCTTTTTTACAGAAGAAAGAACATGATGCCAATTTGATGCCAACTGGCATAACTATATTTGTGAGATCATTTTGAGTGACCCAATTAGACCCTTGAATATTTTTCAATTTTTGTCCTTAGTTACATTTTGGTTCTGACCAGGAATTGTTCAAGGGTATTAAGACCATGTATCTCATGATTGAGCAGACCGATGTTGTTTGACGTGGCTGAAAAAGGTTGAGTACATCTAATATATTATTGAGCTTCAGTACCACTGTCTTCGGTCATAGTAAACATTATCTACTCAAAATATTTGTTTAGTTTGTGTACTTTTCTTGTTTTATTTTTGTTTTTGTATGATGTTGTCTTTGTTGAAAGGTATCCTTCTGGACGCTGTTTTATTGAATTATATTGACCATATGAATTATGCAATGTAATAATTATTAGATTTATTAAATTGTGATAAGATATCATTATGAGTTGAGGTTTCACGTTAGACTGGGGTTTCATGTTAGTTCTTCAGCGCCGGATCAGTTTACTATGACGTCGTTTCATTTGATTTTGTTGCTGAACAGTATTTTGAAGACATACAAATATTTGTTATCTGTTTTGTAGTTCCTGAAGTAGCATTCAAGTTTTACTAATTGTTGTGAATTATTCTTATTTTTTGAATTATTACTTTGTATATATTATTGTTCTAGTGTTTTTGAGAGATTATGATCCTTTTACTTCTGCCTCTCATAGTGAATTATAATTGTTATAATTATAATTTAATTGTTATCTTTATTGCGAATATTTTAGATGTTATGATAACGTCACAGCTAATTGACCCGGTTGTGTTTACTTTGTTAGGGTCATCCCAGTACAACGCAGCAGACGTTTCAAGCAGCTCCCCCCTCCGTCGCCCCTCCTGTCTTTCATCAAACACTCCCCCCTCAGGGTAGTGGCGGCTACCTCCCACCTCCAGCAACTCAGTTGAATTCTTCTGCTGCAGCCGGTGGCTACTCCTCCCAGCCGTCTTATCACTATGGTAACCAATACCAGCAGGGAGCTCCCGCCACGACCAACTATAACCAGATCTATCCGGGTCAGACCGGTTCAGGACAGCAGTACCAAAGCGCCGGCACAACTCTACCAGGCGGCGGCGGTGGCTCATACCAGGCGTACTCCGGTGACTCGATGTCGACTCAGTCTGGTCGTCCTCAGGAGCAGCACCGAGGACAGGACAGGAATTCCGGTCCCCCTTCCTCCCGGAACTTTCCACCCCGCCAACACTGGCAACAGTGATTGGCTGCGTGTGTTATGTGCTGGACTTTTGCTGACGTCATCTCGGACCGTGTTTCTCGTGTAAGGATTTGTACTCAATGCGAATCTGTGAGTTGTGCCGGTGTTAATGTGACGGTCTGTTTATGATTGAGGTACTTTGGATTTCTTGTGTCTTGTGTTCAAGATACAAGTATAATGGTTTTTGTAAGTATGATTCCTGGTGGCAGTTCCTGATGGTTGGGCTTCATGTGTCATTACTGTAGCCCTACTTGTCTAACTAAAATTCTTCAAATGTTATCATTCTGTACTGTCTACGCTCAGTGATTCGTTACATAGGTTTTGTATGTGATATGCAAATTTACGGTTGGATGCCCCTTCAGATATAATAAAATTCGTTGTTAGTCTTGTAAAATACATGGAGGATTTTGACGAGGATTTTGGCTTCATCATCATCATCACTCGTTTGCAGTTTACTATTCGCTTTCACACGATGTCTGTGCTGAACACAGGTATAGACTTTAACTAACGTCCGTATGGGCTCATTATGGCTGGTTTTTTACGATAGCATTTCATAGTCGAGGCCAACCTGGGAATCGGTTGAATTTCGTTCCTCTGAGAAAGTCCCACCACTATGAATGAATCAAAGAGCAGATGGTTGCATTGAACATTCGTGCCACATCGCTAGTCGACTCTTACTAGATGCACTTTACTGGGCTGTGCAGTGGCACTATTCTCAATTTTCTCCTCAACCATAGAGGCAAAGATTAGTGACAGTAAGTATGCTGACTGTAGTACAATGTACAAGGTTTGTTTACAATGGTTACAACCTGCATTTTTAATTTTTTTATGTAAATGACTCTTCTGTCGCTGTGAATTATTGATGCATTTGTCTCATCCTCTCACTAAGTCTAGATGTTGGCTGACAGAAATGTTGCCTCGATTGCATCAGTCGCATTTTCTCGATGTCTCTAAATATTGGAAATAAAGTACATGGTTAGTTTGGTTACTCTTACAAATTTTAATCATTGTGCTTTGTGATTTTTGTTTACATTTGGATGCCGACAACTGAAGTAGTTGAATCAACTGTCAATATTATTCTCAATTATTATTCGTTGTCAATGTCAATAATAGGTATATAAAGATTGCATTAGTGAAAATTTAAAGAAGGAATGGAGGGGCAGCAGGCATGCACTGCTTGTTGGTATTCACAGGTTGTTTATGATGGAAGACTCTTGCTTTGAATTTTTGTCTTCAGGGTTCTTTGAGGTATTTCATCATGTCAAATACTGTGGTGCTTTGTACCAATTCGTAAAACAGAGACCGAGCAATTGACACACGATTACAATTGAATTAACTTGCCCAAGCCAAGATTCAATTGTAAACTACCATTAATAATGAAATAATTAATCATGCAACATGTTGCAATAATGTAATATGGATACGACGGATTTATTTTAATCTTGAGCTCGCAAGAATATGCATGAGAGATATCATTATGGTGAATTGCACATTATAGTTGGCCGTCGCACACTGCTATTGTCTAAATTCATTGGAGTCGCTCAGCTAGCTTTTGACAGTGTGTGATTTGTGAAAAATGTGGGGGTCGGAGAATTTGACGAGCGGGGGAGTTAGCGACGGTCCAGATTTTACTGACGGATGGACGGTGAATTTGATGACGGTCCAAAATATTCTGGCGACGGTTCAGTGTGGAATATGACAAATGGTTTCACAAAAAATTGCTCAGTAAGTTGCGTCATTGTTAAATTGGCAAATTTTCTCAACTTACCGATCATAGGTGATTTGCAGACCAATGCGACTTTTCAATGTAGCATTTTCAAAGAAGTGAAAAAGTGCTGTAATGCCCTGTCAAGTTCAGAGATTTTCCAGGTTCATTACTTTCAAAATGTCTTCCTGTCGCGCTTATTGGAAGAGCAAAATGCACAAAGCATATTTTCAGAGTGTAATGATCTAAGAGAGACAAGCTTGGCTTGTCAAAGCACAGATATGATGAACTTCGAGAGATCAGAGAAATAATGGTGGGGTGGACTTGCGAGGTCTCTAGTAAATAAACGATAATGATGAGGATAAAGAGCGATTGGAAAATATTGACCTGGATCTCTGGCTCAAGGCCACCAAAATAAAATGAACAGAACCGAACCAAATCGTTCTTATTTTTGTTCTCTATGTGTTTGTTTATGTAAAAAAAAGTTCATAAATGTGCGTAAAACGTGTTAATTAGGTAACTGATTGCCTAATTTGATATATAATTAATCAAGTCATAACGAAACATAATTGCGTGACACAGGTGGTGTACACTACAAACGTCTGATTGAAGAAAACACGTGAATAATGTGATATTATTATAAAATGACCTATTTCCGAGATACCTTTTAAAACGTGTTTTGTAATATAATTTTAAAAGTATCAAGTATCCTTCGCCAATCGTGTTATTTTGTTAATAATGTAAATGTGTAAATTTGAACCTCCTGCATAGGTCTCTGCGAGAAAGTCGATTTCTTGCCATATTAGGCCAACGTTTGATTAACAAAACATGTTTTATTTATTTTTGATTTCTTTAATTTTCGTCAATTTTTGTTCTCGATTCTGATTATATAGCTCGGGCAATGTTTCGTATTTGCGAAATTCTTGAAGTTATTTATGAACGTGACTTTTTGATTTGTAATTGAAATTGATTAATAAATTGATATATTAATTTTAATTTATAAAGCGTGTTCTTACAGGCCCGTAGCCAGGATTTCATTTCGGAGTTTTTTAATTTCCCAAAATTTTCACAATTTTAATTTAGAGTCCCAAAATTTTGTTAACAACATTTTTAAGAAAATTTCACAAGTCATGCACAATCTTAAAAATTGTTTGGGGTTCGACCCCTAAACCCCCTCCATATGCGGCCCTGTGTTTTTATATAGATCTGTTGATTATTACATCCAATTTCTTTTCGGTAAATGTGTATTTTAGCGTCCCAAATTATTTCACAATTTCTAAAATTGTTTATAGGGTTCAAGGTAGGGTTTAAAGGGTTCAAGGTAGGGTTTATAGGGTTTCAAGGTAGGGTTTATAGGGTTTCAAGGTAGGGTTTGGGTTAGGGTTAGAGCAACAGTTAATTAATTTTTATCACTTTCCGAAATGCTAAAATAATTTGGGACGCTAAACTACACAATTACCATTTTTTCTAACAGAGCTGGCGTGCACGAGTGATACCTGAGAACCTCAGAAATTTGCGGCAGAAAATCCGAAAATTTGCGGCAGGTTTAAAGAAATTTGCGAAATTACGCGTATTTTGTGCGAAAAAATTGGAAAATTTGCGAAATCGCGGGTATGCTAAAAGGTGGCAAGAAATTACTAATTAGGAGCTACGATTTATACAGTTTCAACCACACCGACTGCATTGCACAACCTGAGCGTCGCATTTACGATTGTTAAATGGCAGAAACTGTCAAAAACTAACGAAATTATAACAAAAATTGTGGAAATTTGTGAGGAAATGGAAAAATTTGCGATTTTGCGGGGAATTCGAACAATCTGCGATTTTGCGGGGAAATGTGAAAATTTGCGATTTTGCACTTTGCGATCGCTAATTTCTGAGGTCCTTAGTGATACTAACACTTATGCACCGCTAATGAACAGTGATAACTCTTAATGGTTCTGCGTTTGATCTGTAAATGTGTATGTAGTTGAAATTACATAAGTGATAGGCCAGGATTGAGGGATTGAGGATGCTCCAGCAAGGCAAGGCTGAAGGAACCGTGCTGTGGTGGATTTGTCTTGCCATCTTCACAGTCCTCTCAGTCGTCTCCAGATTGTACCGGATAAACGAGCCGGCTCATGTCGTGTAAGTGCGGTCGTAAAACCGGTCATTCATTTACATTTGATATAACAAGAATTATACCTGTAGACAATTGCACGTTATGACAGTACTCGGGTTACATCAGGTGTCTTACTAAAACTATTTTATTACTGAGTGTTGTTTTGCAGGCATTCATTCGAATGCATTCATTTTTTATACATCCATGAATTTTGCATCTAATCGAACTTTTCTTGATATTATTATTTTACTTTAATTATTTATTGGCATGGCTGACTTTAGCGCCTTGTCAACAGGATAATTGACTCAGGATCGATGACGGCTTTTTTGTCGGAGGCTCTTTTGTTCTTTTGCTTACAAGTGCTCGATTGTCCATTTGCCAATTTGTCTGTGCTCTTTTATAGATCGCCCTTTTGACGCCAGCTACACTGTTGACTTCGTTTGACAAATAATGCATACGGATATGTGCCATACTCGTTTGGCTCATAATGAGTAGGCCTACAGCAGCATAGTTTATTTATAGGCTACCTGTTTTTGTCTACAGATGGGATGAGGCTCACTTTGGGAAGATGGGCAGCTGGTACATCAACAGAACGATGTTCTTTGATGTGCATCCACCTCTTGGCAAGGTTTGACATCTATTGAGTTCTTACCATTTTGTAAAACTGAAACTATTTTTGTGCTTGTTTAGAATTTCTGATGAATATTTTAATTTTTGAAACCTGTATTAATGTGGACTGATGAAGAAATTGGACATTTGCACTTGGATATACTATTTTTGCATTAACATTGATGAATTATATTAGAATTATTTATAGTCAAAAATAAAGTCACACTCTTAGTCAAAAATAAAGTCATGCTCATATTTCAGTATAAATTATTAATTACCGGTATTATGTTTTCAGTTTGTATAGGGCCTACTCGTTTTGTCTATTTATTCAGAATTATTTCCATTCTCACTGTGAATGTAGTTGTATGTTATTCCTATAATAATAATTGATGCAATTATTATTGAGGTTGTGTGTCTAGAGCTCCGGTCCTGGCAGATTGTCTAGGATACGCTGAATTCACCACCCCTATTTGTTCTTTATTTCATTACCAGGACGCTGATACATGGTTTAAGTATCCTATGAAATGTGTTTTGTCAGTTATTTATGCAGGTATGGAACCTGTTAAGGAAATGTTATTACATAATGCTTGTATTAATGCACTTATTGTGTAGATGCTGATTGCTTTAAGTGGGGTCATGAGTGGCTACGACGGGACATTTCCATTCGCTAAACCAGGCGATGCATTCGTCAATGTTCCTCATGCATCAATGAGAGCAGTAAAGTATTTCTCCTTATTACGCTTTTTTCATTTTTTATTTCTTTTCTCTCTTGTTTTTATCTCTCGTTCTCTTTTGTCTGTGGTGTTGTACTTCTTACACTAAGGTATGTTGCCGAGGTAATATCTTTGTCTCTCTGTCTTTCTCTCGGTCTTTCTCTCGGTCTTTCTTTCTCTATTTGATTCTTTTTTTTATCTTTCATTTACTTTATGTGTCTCTGTCTGTCTGTCTGTCTTTCTGTCTGTCTGTCTGTTTGTCTGTCTGTCTGTCTGTTTGTCTGTCTCTCTCTCTCTCTCTCTCTCTCTGTCTCTCTCTCTCTCTCTCTCTCTCTCTCTCTCTCTCTCTCTCTCTTTCTCCTATCATTTTTCTTTTTTTCTCCTGAATCTTTCATTTGGTGGAGAGTGATTGTTTCGCACGTAGTAGGCCTATTTGTTTCTCTCACTTTCTGTCTGTCTAGGTGTCTCTAGTCTCTCTCTGTCATTCACTGTCTGTCAGCTCGTCTCTGTCTGTCTGTGTGTCTGCTTCTGTCTCTCTCTTTCTCTATAACTGCTTGTCTTGATCTTTCTCCCTCTTTTTTAGGGTTCATCTTTTGTATCTTTAGTAGAATATTTCATTTATTTGCTTGATCTTTATTTTCTTTAGTATAATTTTTTTATTAATTTCATTATCTTTTTGGTATTTGTTAAAAAGTAGATCGTTTCTGTAAATTTAAATGACTGCAGGTTAAATAAGTACCTCTCTGTTCATTTTATATAATTGAACTATAATATTGGGAATAAAAATCTAAGAGGAAACGGCCTATTTGAGTATATTGGGATTAAGTTTAAAGTAAAAAAAAGTAAAGTTATCGGCGTCTTCCAAGGAAGGTTGGGATTAGTGACTTTAAAAGATTGCATGTGTGTTAATCATTAAACATTTGAATATGTTAAACATGTATGAAAAATCCTTTGGCCACCCACCCGTGCTCATCTGGCATAGTAGATCGATGGTTGAAGTCATGCGTAGTAATACGTACGACAAATAGCCATCGCCAGGACCTGTCTTCTGACAGAGCACTATCATCATCAAACACATATAGCCTACTTTGAAGTTAATTGGTTGTGCATGACAGCACATGTTGATCACAGTTCTTGTTTTGTAATCAAGTTCTGTGCGCTGTTTGGTGCTGCTATCATTCCTCTTGGCTACCTGATCACCTGGCAGTGTTCCAACTCTCTGCACGCATCCGTACTGGCTGCAGTGCTTCTGCTCTGTGGTACGTTCCTACACCAGACTCTATGCCATTCAAAATACTGCCATTTAGAGAAAATCTAATTGATGTGCTACTGTATCACATAGAATACAAGCAGATGAAGAACTTTGTTATCACCTTTGCAGTATGTATCTCGTATTTATGCTCAATGGGGCGTTGCAATAAACCGACCATGTACGGCTATGTGCTCGAGAATCCGAGCAGCTAGACCTTTGGTGTCAGGAAGGGCATCCAGCTGTAAAATGTTGTTGCAGTGACGCTGCAAAATGTCATGTGCATTATTTTGCTCATTATTTACGAGATTGCAGGCAATGGTTACATCCAGCCTACATTAAATAGCCTTTGAATTAATTGTGTACAATGCCAGTGTGGACGGTAACTAACATTGATTATGATGATGTTGAAGTGCGCGTACATTTTTTTACATCATCAATTGTATTACGTATTGTTATGTACATGTGAAATGGTGTATTGTTGTTCAATTACAAATGGTATGTTGTATTGACTGTATCGTGTGTCAACAGATACAGGACTGTTGACTCTGAGCAAGTTCTTGCTGCTCGATCCTTTTCTTCTTTTCTTCATCACAGCTTCCGTCTTCTCATACCTACAGTTTAGCTTATGCAGAAAGAGGTCAGCTCTCACTATTTATTGTTAATACTGTCAGTCTGTTATTGTCTATCTGTTATGGTCTATCACCGTTCAGTAAATTGCTATAATGGGTATAGCAGGAAGCTCAGTTCAAATGACAGTCTTCTGCACTGATGAAGTCGGGGCATTTTCTCAACGTTACATCATTCTTGACAATGCCTTGACAAGGCAGGACACTTTTTGACTGCTCAAGGCAAAGCCAAGGCACTATTTTTAACATGCATCAAAGCAATGTATTTTTTGACTGCTCAATGCTAGGCCAAGGTACTATTTTTTACCATGCCTAGAGGAAAGATATTTTTCTAAGGGCAAAACTTGGCTTTTATTCCAAGGACTATACTGAGCATTTGGTCAGTACATGGGAATGCAATAAAGTGCCTCATGGCAGCCTTATGGTAAGGCATTAAGGCCTTATGGTAAGGCATATAAGGCCTTATGGTAAGGCATAGGCCAAGGACTATTGCTACTGATCTTTCAGCACTTTGATTGTCTTAGATACTATTGATAGTGATGTTTGAATGGTGGGAGTTATTCAGCCTTCAATGTTCTGGAACATAGTCTTAAAAATACATTGTTTTTGATTTTTGTTATGAATTTTTTCAGAAATAGATAATTTTCACTTTTTTACACTGTACCTAATTTATACATATGATGTCGTGTGTGGAGAATTTTGTTGCCTAATGTTTTATTGTAACCTGTGTATGCATTCTTATAGAGGTTTTGTATTAACTCTGGTTTGTACTTTTGTTTCTGTGTAAACATTTTGACTGCATTGTGTAACATTTACATCCTTTGACTTGCTAGTATATTCTAAATTATTTAAAATGTGTTTTTATGATAGATTATTGTTTTTTCTTTCTTATTTAGCTAATTAAATTGGTTGAATCTAAATTGTTCTAGTTTTGTGATGTTGATTTTGTTGCACTTATGTGTGTTTCACAGTATTTATTGTTTACTGCCTTCAGGTCGTTCTCTCTTGTCTGGTGGTGTTGGTTGTCACTGACTGGGTTCTGCCTTGCATGTGCTATCAGGTACATTTGTTTCCATCATTCATTTTGTTTTTGTGCTGCGTTGTCAAATGGTTAACGAAGTTGCGCTAGCAACAAGCTTGCCGTTCAAACCGGTCAATAGTCTTGTTAATGCAACATAGTCATCATGATCTCGTTGCTTTACTCTCTTAATTAGACAATCGCAGAAATGGTATTTTAAAATAAAAATTTTGGTGTGTGGAATTTGAAATTGCACCATAATTCTGGTATTGTTGACCAACTTGAATATTTGAATCCACATCTACCTTTCAATGAAATGAGATAGACATTGTTTGAGATGTCACTCTGCTATTGCTTCAGATTTAAAGAAAAAAACAATTTCTGCAAAATGGTGCATTTATGTTGCATGTGGAATTGTGGATTGGTTGCAGCGTCAAGTTTGTCGGCCTGTTTGTCGTCGTGCTCGTAGGCATCGGCACCATCCGGGATCTCTGGAATTTACTTGGCGATCTAACGATCACCGTGGTAACTATGATTACAGTCTGTGATATTTACTTGTGCCCTGTGTTGATTAAAAAAACGTGTATTGATTGGATTTAGAATTGGATTCTGGGTTTACAGTGTTGTTCTATCCATGGTGTTGAATGAGGACGATGATTTGATGTAACTTTTATTTTCTTTATCCCGAACGCGCTAGTGAATATGTTCATAATTCTTTTGATTTATTGATATATTTATGAACTTTTTTCAATGATGTTTATTTGGTAGTTGTATCTATGCATTGTTTCTGTGAAAGAAAGTTTAATGATTGGGTTGACAGACTCGATATTTATGACTCTTAGAATGTGATTGATGCTAAAGATTGTAAATGTGGTGAAGCCAGATTTAGAGGTTGACTTTTGAAGGTTTTTTATTAGCTTATTGTGTTTGTCTGATTTTCTTTACTGCTTTACTATGATTTTTTTGTGTTTTGTGTTTTCAGCTGCTTTGTTTCTGTCATGTGAATAACGAATGCAGTTTATATATTGTATGTTGCTTAGTCCTGTGTGCTGAAACATTTTCTTGCAAGAATGCTCTGTCTGATTGCTCTGCCTGCAGTCGTCTATGTCATCACGTTTTATATACATCTCATTCTGCTGCGAAAAAGGTAAATTGTAATTGGCATCGAACCAATTTTACAGCTTAATTCTGTAATGTAGAGCTATTTCTGTTCTGTTGCAGTTGGATACTGTGTAACATTAAGTCATGATCTATTGTAGCTTTGAAATTTGTATCAAGGAGACTGACCAAAGAATTTCTATGAATGAATTTGGAAGTCAGTTAATTTTTCAAGGACTTCTTTCTAATTCTTTTTTAGGCAAATGTGCTTGGAACAGTTATGTATCGTTTTTCTATATTTATAAATTTATAAAAATCTTTATAATCTAATGATAATTTGTGAAATATTTATGAATTAGGGGATGTGTTCATAGGATATTTTTGATGGTCTAATTTGTTAGGTAGTCCATAATAGTGTTATGGTAAAAGTTGATTGACGGGTTATTTTGCATCTTGCTGTCTGTGTTCCTAAATAATTAATGGTACAGTTGCTATTGATGTGTATGTCATATGCAAGTGTTCTATTAAGTTTAATCACAGTGTCATCTCTCCTAATTCCTGAGAGTAAGAAATTGTGGAGAGAAGCAGCTTGCTATCATCTAATGATTCTACCAATTTTAATTAGCTCTTATTTGATGTGGTTTGAAGTTTAATATTCTTGACATATTTCTTGATATTTATACTGTTGGTGTTCTTCTTCTTGTCCTTCTTTGCTGAAAGCTGCTATTTGTGCAGCACTCTCATATCTGAGTTTCTGCCCATCACTTGCTCATGCCATAATCGAATTCAGTTTTCCACTGATTAATGCTGCTTAGGCAGTTTTCAGGAAAATCATCCCTGTTTATAGTCTGCTATTAGCTTTTGCAAGATGTCCGTGCGGAGCACAGTATGTACTTTGTGTCCCTGAGGGTTCATTGTGGCTAGATTTTTATGACCCCATGCCCTTGCTGACGCCAACCCGTACCAGGAATGGAGATATTTTCCTTCGCTGCTTTATTGAGGTTAGTTATTTTACCTGTTGCAGTGGCAGTGGCGATGGATTCTTCAGTTCGGTCTTTCAGTCGTGTCTCGAAGGAAACGCTTTGCACAATGCCAGCATGCCTCGGTGTATGTGCAGTGTAGCACTCTTTCTATACACTAAATAAACTTATCTGTTAATTTTGATTTGATGATGATGACAGTGCTCTGTCCGAAGACAGGTCCTGGCGATGGTTATATGTCTTGCGTATTACTAAGCTTGACTTAACCACCAACCATGCACAAGGCCGGTGAGTACGAGTGGGCGGCCAAAGGTCCTTCCCGTACAGGCAATGGAGCGTTAGCAATTTGCCCAGGTTTGCTACCAAACACAATCAGTCGTTACCGAGAGGCGAACCCTCTATCTCCTCGCTGCGAAGCGTGCGCGCTTAACGACTGACCTATTCGGTCACTCTACAAAGAATTTGTACAGAACTCAACAATAAATTTTGATTTACACATACATAATAGTACGGTACATAGTTATATTCATGGTTATTTTGCAATGATCATATTTATTTTTACAGTAATTATCGCTGATTCTCTTTTTCCGTTTTTTGTCTTTCTGTGGGGCGTGACTCCTTGTCTGTCTCTGTGTTTCGTTGCGGTATGATATTGCGAAGGAGTTGATTATTGAAATAATCGAACCTGTTGAAGTAGTTAAAACTTGGGACATACGAGGAGATTAAAAAGGGCAATGGAAGACAGAAAGAGATGAAAATTCAACCTTCTTTCAGTGGTCAAAACCAAGTGATGATGATTCAAACCTGAAATACCGTGAATGACACATCATTGAATGGTCATCAATAGTTTATGAAGTTGACTCTCCATATTGCCTCTCAAGATAAGATTCTACCAAATAGAAGAAAGCTTTTGGCAAGAAGGCCTCATGACAATCTTATAAATGTTATTATTATTATTGACTTGTGCATAACACTATTTACTTATTTTTATATGCCATTTTGGTTTAATACTTAGTACTAGCTTACTTACTATGAGTAATTTGTTCAGATGCTGCGTATGATTCTGTGGTGACGGTGAAGAACCACAGAGTCGGTGGCAACTATCTTCACTCTCACTGGGATCTCTATCCTCAAGACTTGGGTGTACAGCAACAGCAGGTCAAACCTTTTCTCTTCTCTCATTCTCTGCGTCTTCTTTCTGTGTTGAACTTCCTCTTTTACTTCATTTACTCTTCTTGTAGTTTGTGATTGACTGAGTTTAAAGGACGATTTAAGTTATAACGTGTTGATGATGATGATAGTGCTCTGTCCGAAGACAGGTCCTGGCGATGGTTATTTGTCTTACGTATTACAACGCATGACTTAACCACTGACCGACTAGGCCAGATGAGCACGGGTGGGCAGCCAAAGGTCCTTCCCGTAACATAGTTGACAGTAAATCAATGCTTTTCCTTCATAAGCATCAGTTTATAACCTACTATTTGCCATCAGCAAAATGTATGTGTATCATAACGGAGTACAGGTAAAGACTTCAACTAATGCTCCTGAGGCCTCATCATGGCTGACTTTTTACGACTACAAACCCTTTCCAATTCCAATCCCTACTGGAAATGGATTGATTTCCATCTCCCCTGATCATTCTTGAGTGCAACAAAACCTCCATGTATAACACCGGTGTGTACGAGAGACGCCTGTACTTGCAGCGCAGATTCAATCCAGTTCCGACAACACGACGACTAACAAGTCTGCAAACAGTCAGTCACACTAATCACTCCATGCTAAACCAATCCTACCGCTTCGAGAAGCTTCTCCTGCTTGGCACGCTCAAACTTCTCCCTCTCTTGCTGTCTCTCCATCTCCTTCTTCTCCTTCTCCTGTCTCTCCTTCAACTCCCTACACAGCAAAACACAAGCTGAGATTAGACCGATCAAAGGTAGAATAATTTACTGCTAAATCATTACGGCATACGGCATGTCACACTGCAAGTGGATGATATGATGGGAAATAAATTTAAAAAAAAAAACACGACGACTTAAAATTAATTCGTGTACTATATCAAACTTTCAGCCGAACCGTAAACCTCGATGAGGTTACAATCGCACTTCGTAAAAAACTAAATTCCTCAATATTACGCCAGAATCAGAGAGGAATTACGAGGGTTAGGCCTTGAATGCACTTATACACACATCTACTTACATCAGATTTCACAAACTCTTCACAAAATTTAACAATGATAAAAATATTTACTCGTGTAAATGTTTACCTTTACTTTAAAACGTTTACTGCGTAGCACGAGCTGGAACAGGATGTAGATAACATTGTAGTGAATAATGTTGTCATG
>JAQFYQ010000917.1:0-14797 GCA_034694885.1 Buchholzia appendiculata | reverse complement strand
CCCCCAATACATCACCACTCAATAATCCTCCTCTACTACATTTCAGTGACCTCGATTATTGAAAGCTTTTGCCTTCACAATTTTAGCATACTCCCCTAGTGGCATCAAAATGTAATGATAACCTTTCAAATCAATCATAGAAAGGTTTTAATATAGCACTGAAACAACTATACATAATGCTTGATTGAGACCTTGAGATCGACAGAGTAGGGGCGTGTCTGCTTGCCGTACTTCGCACAGACTGACAGCAAAGTCTGAAGTAACTCCACTCTGCTGTCCTGAAACTGATAAATCATTCAAATGTGAAAATAATCGATTATATAAGCTTCATTATTATTGTTACCAGCATTTTCTATCCAGATTCCAACTGTCTATAATTAACATTAGGGTTCTTTCAAGTGGGTTGGATCATACAAAATTTATTCCACTGTAATTAGAAACGAACTGACGACAAGCAAGCTTATGGTGATTAAACTCAATAAATGCATATATGACACTTTGAATTTTTACTGAGAAAAGTTTTACAGCTGAATGCCCTTCCTGAAACCAACAGACTCACAGCTCGCCTTGCCGAGCACATGGAGGAACATGGTTAGTTTATTGTAAAGTTCGACGACACTGGACTACGCCGAAGTCCGGGTTATTATTGTTATAATCGCAATTATAAATTGAAAAACTTTAACATTAATATTAGCCTAACACTGTATTCATGCAGTGCAATAATAATAATTGAACAAATTCTAAATCAGCTAAACAAAACCAAAATATTGAATGAATAGTCACTGCCATGAAATGAATTTAAATGCAATAAATTATATATTGTCAATTGTTCGTCCTTACAACAACAAGAACCACACAACACTGACAAGACCTAATTTCGAAATTGTACCAAAAATACTCAAAATAATGGGCCCGTACAGACGACGAGCGATCGATTCGAGCGCTCGAGCGCTTTATTCGAGCGATCGATTCGAGCGCTCGAGCGGCTTTCAAAGCCGCTGGGACCGCTCGTTAACAATTAGATCTTTTATTTATCGCTAATATTTTTATTGTAAACAAATTACTGGCCAATCAGGAAATCAGATTTCCGCTAGCATAGATTAGTGTCTTTTAGCGTCATTTATTTCTCGCTTTGCTCGAGCGCTAGTGCTAGCTTCAAGCGCTCGTCGTCAGTACGGCCTAATTGATTCAGTGATGAAAATTTACATTTCTGCTAACAAGACGTAATATCCATGACATTTATGTTGATTTGACCTAATGAAAAGTAGATGCATGTTATGTCTCTGGTATCTTTAATGCTCAAACATATTTCATGCAAATGGTGGTTGTCTTTTAAGACAATTTTAGTATTAATATATTTAATACGGTAATATAAGTCTTTGTACTTTATCCATTAGCCTATTAAACATTTAATACAAAAACAAAAATTAAACATTTAATAGTTGAATTTTGTTTTTGTTTAGAAAAGTTCTCTTATTTCTCTTATTCTACATTACATTCTCTTATTTGTGTGATTTGATGACTGTTGATACTGCTGACTGACTCATATCAGAATATGATGTGAAAAGTACAAAGGGTCAGTTTTGTAACTAGGGTTCGAGTACTTGACATAGATACCAGAATGGTAATATGCTTTTAAGGGCCTTTTGACAAATTGTCTACATCCAATGGGGTAAAATGAAAAGTAGGAAAACGATTTTAAAAAACAAGCCATTTTTTCCACTTTTATCTTCACAACATGAAAAACTAATTGTTGTACAGTGAGTTTGCCTTGCCCAGTTCTAATGCACAGTTCAAGCAAGAGTTGCATTATTTCCATAATGCTTACTATAAATTAGTGAGAGATATTTGTGAAAAATTTATACAGTATCCAATTATCCCAGCATTGTTGAGCTCTCCCCATTCATGATCGGAGTGATGGGTACTGTGTTCTGGATCTGTTGGATTGCAGCTAGAGAATCACGTTTGCTTAAGAATCACAGTTGCTTTGCCTTGTAAGATTATGCAGTTAGAAATTCTTGGAAAGAATCAGAGTTGGATTATAGAATTCCACTTTTAGTGTTTGATGTGTCGAGTCGTGGCGACATGACAATGTGCATTGTACAATGAGCAGTAAATTTAATTGATTTATAAATGTAAACCACGAAGATGAAAAGGATGCTTTCATGACTCGAGCCTTGTCTTATTATATTCAATTCATGTGCTGAAGGTTTGAAATAAAATATTAGCTGTAAGTTCAGTGCAAGAGATTGTTTATATTAAGTTCCGACTATTTCCTCTACTGATGTGCTCTTTTTACGAAGTATTTATGTGTATTTATTATGAATACACTAAATTACTGTATCACTTCATGTTTTATCAAGATTCATTTATGATTCGTTTCCTTGTCTGCCAGTTCGCATGTCAGGGTAAATTTTCTACCAAAATTTTCCTTGGTGTCTCTGATAAATTTTCTGGCAGAATACACGTTGATCAATAGCTGTAGGAGTGTGTATTTTACTGTCGTTTGAAGTTCATTGTTGCTAGCAAAATTTTATGTACGGATGCCCTTCCAAGGCTTATTGTTACCAAAGCTATCTCTGACCAGTGCCTATCTCAACGAGTACCATACATAGAGGAACACAGCTAATCTATTATAGTGTCCGATCTGATTGAGCTGGATACAAAATATTGCCAAATGTATTTCAATAAATAATTTAAAATTTGTTAACCATTTGGCTGGCTGTGCGCTATATGTAAAAAATTAATTTTGCCAGTGCGCGGCATAACTGGAGAACGCAAAGGAGGGAACTGAAATGGCTGTGGTCTCCCCCTCCTTCGAATTTGTTGCTGTATTGACAAGCCCCTTACAGCACTACTTTCTACAGCAGCTTACTGCATGGCTTGTCCTTCTAGCCAATGCTTGGCTTTCCATGTGGCCTCCCCTAGTTTAGTTCCTGGATCCGCCAGTGCCATACAATACATACATTACATAGGTTGAAAAATTAAATTCAACAGTGCCTTATACAATGTCATGTACTTCAGATTTAGATTTGCTAACGCTGGCTTGTGTGATTGTATAATACAATCATCATATTTCAATAGAGAATAATTTTTTATCTTTCATTCGCTAGGTAGCAGCAGTGTATTGGCTCAATTGCAATGGAACTAAAGTTTAATTTGTTGTGGAGATAAATTTTGAACATTTGTAACTACAGTGCTGTTTGTTACAATAAAAAATAACAGATTTAGGTGACATTTACAATGATATTGATCTTTATTTAATTGAAATTGATCTTTATTTAATTGAAATTGGCTTACTTTAGTTTTTAAATGTAGTGTGAAGACTACATAGGATATGCACCATGATATGTGGTGATAGCTGTCTTGTATTATTTCTGATTAGGGCAACATTGTTATATAGTTTAATTTTGGCGTTTCCTTCCCTTCATATAGGCCTACGATATTTAAACTTTTCTGGAGCATCTAAAATATTTGCTTTAGCATGAAAGGGTTTTTCTAGTAACTTCCAGCAAATGTATATCCGGGTGTTTGTACCAAAAGGGCAGAACATGTTAGGTATTGACGTTTGGGTAATGTGTATGCCAATATCAATGCAGGGTTTCAAATTGGTTTGTCTTTCATCATGTAGCATGTTATAGGAACCAATTATTCAATTTATTAATTTTACTTATTTTACTGAAGAGCAATAACATTCTGTGCTATCAAAATTCTATGCTGACACGATTGTCAGAAGTTGAAGGTCAGGCGGTTTGTATGAGAAGCACGCTGTGTAGAATTACTGCACTGCAGAGAAAATTTGGCCCTTGTCGTTGTAGACTGCTCCAAACTGAATCAGGCCGTGCTGTGATCAGTGTAGGCCTCTCAGTGTAGGCCTAACTCAATACCTTCTCATTTGTATGCTTGCTCCCTTTTCTTCAACAGCTATAATTACCTTGTCTATTCTCTGCTGTGATGTCTGTATAATTAGTGCTGTGCTGTGATTGAAACCTGACGCCTGTATGATTGTGTGTGCTTGATGCTACGCTGTGCTGACTGTACATACTTGAACTGTTGATGTGCAGACCATACACCTGTTGAATAGTAGAGCTACTAAATCTTGTCATCAGTTTGATCTGTCTGTATGCGGTGTTGTTGCTTTGTAACTTGTTTTGAAAAACCCACATTGTAAGATAATTTAAACCTTCTAACACTTGATGTTGTTCCTTCAGAGATGTCACAATTTATGGCCTGTTCAATTCTGCACATATGAGCTACGGAACATTATTCTGTGTTGAATGTAATTGTATGTCCCAAGTCATGAATGAAACAGATTAATAACTCGGGCCATTGATGACAGTTAACTGTTGTATATTATTGTGTGTGTGTCGTTATTAATTTCGCCATCTTGTTTCAAAACTGCAATTTTAATTACTGGATTTTGATTCAACGTCAAATTGTATTTTTTAATGAGTCCCTATAGAATTGAAATGTTCATTCAAGTTATTTTTTTCCCAACACCCCACATTCATCTCAATTCAAATAAATAGTACCAATGAATTATTTCTAATTATCAATATCATTTACTTGATTCTCAGGTTTTTGGTAGTTAAAATTCGCATTTTTAGCAGTTACCTGGTAAATCTCCTCCATCTCACAATTATTTATATATTTCATTCTTAAACTTATAATTTGAAAATATTACTAAAAAATTCCTAATACTGGCTGTAATATCACAGTTGCAGATATTCTGTATTGATTACAACAGTAGAATCTGGTGATTAGAATAAATTTAATAGAATGGCTAACTGTTCAATGGAGAGGGATTTGGTACAGAAGTATATTTTAGATATTACTTTTGTTGTGTGTGCGTAGTCGCTAGAAGTCTATTAGTTCGTTGTTTGCTGTCCTGTACTAGTTGTACTTATTCACTAGCTGGTCAAGGAACTGATTAAAGTCTATTAGTTTGTTGTTTGCTGTCCTGTACTAGTTGTCAAGAGACCGTCGATCCATTGTTCCCTCGAGTCATCAGTTGATGCTGATCAACAGCTGTGTCACACATTTCTTCCTGGTGACGTTGTCTGGGCAAAGACAAGAGGATATCCCTGGTATCCTGCTGTGGTGAGTAGTAGCATTACCAGCTGATTTCTCTAGTGATAGATTACACCAATAGCTGCTTTAGTGTATTGCACAGGCAATTTTGCTTGCAAGCTTAGTTTTTTTAGCTCTGTTACTAGGTTACTAAATAGTAACTTAAAAGTAATTGTGTACGTAAGTAATTTACTTACGTACACAGAAAATGTATATGTTGCACTATGTTTTCTGATTTTCTTTGTAATTTGTTATTTCGAGGGTTTTTTCTTGATATTTTCTTTTACAAATTACGTGTATAACTGTATATAATGGTATGTTACTGCCTATAGATCTAAAGCACCACTATTGCTGCCTATATAGATCTAAAGCACCAATATAATATTCACTCCAAAAACCATGTTCTTATTTTACATCCATTTGTGCCTCTATCAGTACGATTAGTAAATACAAATGTATGGAAATGAATATATATTGATAGATACAAGTTGCACGTATTCAGTTGAAGCTGGACTGATCAACCCATTTTTAACAAGTTTCGTGGTCTGATTTTTTTTATTAAAAGAATGTTTAGACCTAATAGTTTTTGTACCGAAAGTATGACAAGGTCTAGTTGCCTCATTGCAGTGATTGTCTGCTGCTTGGGAAGGTCATGATGAGCCTCTTTGTGTCGTGTTTAAGTGTACAGTTGAATTGTACAGCCATTGAAGTGTACAGTTGAAGTGGGTTGAAGATCAAGTTGATATAAGCCCAATAGTAACAACTTGGATGTTTCATTTAGTTAACCATCAAGAACTGGTTATCTTATTGAAGTAGTCCTACTAGACCTAGTAGATATTTCTGTGTGGGAGGTTGGAACAATATGCTGTATGAGCTGTGCACAGCTAGTTAGATTTGTTAGATAGATTCACAGAGTTATTGAATAGCTCGATGACTTAACATTTATTGGCCAGAAGTGATAACATTTGTGTGAAGTACGGGAGATGGGGGAGGGGGGGGCAGCAGAGTTAAAGATTGTTCTGTCTTTTCAATATACACTTCTAGTGTTTGTTTAAATAAAACACATCGATTACCGTGTTTGACTGAGTGGTAATAAAACAATTTTTTACATTACTTGTTTATGAATATGTATGTTTTGCTCTTTCATAATGCATCTCCCTAGTTGCGAATGAAGAATGCAAAAGCAAATCCTTGTAACTTTAAATTTTGTAAATCACTTCTATTTATACATAATGTTGTAAATTGGCTTTCGATTAAAATGATTTTAACGAATGCCATTCCGGATGTCAATCTCATTGCCCAGGCTCTACGGAACTGTAATGTCACAGATAAGTGTATGCATATGGAAGCTGTTAACTGATGTGCCTGTGTTCCTCGTTAGATTGTCAGTCCTAACAACAACAGATCAAGGACAACGTTCAGGCCACCTGACGACGTCCTGGCTCTGAGATACAAGTACCCGGGCATTGTCTACCTCATCCGATTCTTCGACAAAAGGCGAATGTGGTAAGTCAAATAGACTCCACTAGTTCTTCCACTAGTTGTGGAGAAAATGGATAAAAGGGACCTGCCTTCCGGCAGAACACTAATGATGATCATGATGATAGTTCTTCCGTCGATTCTTGTTGTCGAATAATATCGAATAAGACAGTTCATTGGTGTGTAGTAATTGATCTTGATACATTTTGGGAAAAACAATTACAATGATTTACTTGAAGTTTCTGATATGATTAAGAAATTAATGCAGTGAGTAAAGGAAAATACAAGTGCGAGCAAACCAGTTATACCAGCGTAGACTGATGTAAAAGTAACGTAAACTGATGTAAAACTAACGTAAACTGATGTAAAACTAACTTAAAGTGATGTAAAACTAACGTGATGTACATGACGGTGTGATTGTGTTGCAGGCAATGGCTGCCGCGTGACAACCTAGAGCCGCTGGGCAGTGACCGCAGCTTTGACAGCGCAAAGATTGCAGAGATCAAGTCGAGCAAGAGAGGCGACATACGACGCGCCTTCTACGAAGCAGTGCGATGCAGTCGTCAGAGCAGCGGTGGTATTGTGCGTGGCAGCGACAGAGTCAACAGCAAGCTGTTAGTCTCCAAGTAGCTGCTTCTCAATGCTGAATTAGATCTGCTGCTTCTCACGCCATTATGCTAAACCAACTGTATAGCAGTGTGAAGACATATTATTGTATTGTTCTGTTTTGTTTTTGTTTGTTTTTTTATTCCATGTTTTCTATTCGACGAACTGCCATGGTGTATTAATCGTACTTAGGCATCTATGTGGTTTTTAACTCGTTGAAGTCGGGCGTGTTGTGTTTAGTGTTAAGTTATTAAGTGTATAGATAATTGATATAAAATGCATTTGTTGCTTTGTTTGCTACATTACTTCTGTGTGGCTGTCAGATCAGTTGACAATATCTATGTAATACAGCGTAACGTTCAGTTCTAATATGTTCCAGGTGCAAGCATATGTGTATTGTCCAGGTAATTTATGTTAATTACCTGGTGGATTTGTCTTACTGTTTAGATGCTATTGAAACTTTGTAACTTGTAGCAACAGTACTTCCTGGTTTAGACGGTTTTAAAAGTACCCACTTGTGGTCATTGGTGTGTTTGTGGAGTTGTCCTGTCAACTGTACAGGTTCAAAATTTGTGCCACACAAATACGGAGTCGTAAAATCACTTAGTCTCACTAATATTGATAAATAATTGATGTAGGTCATTCTTCCCAGATCCAAAAGGTCGATGTTTAAACAAACATGTTTGAACGAGTTTAGTATCTTGATGTATCACTTTAGTATCACTGGTCGGTATGATTGGTAACAGATTATTGGTGCGTGATTGGTAACAGATGATTGGTGCATGATTGGTAACAGATTATTGGTGCGTGATTGGTAACAGATGATTGGTGCATATGAATGCACCAGGATTTTCCAATGCTGAGGCGTAACTATTTATTTCCACACCGTTTATATTTTGTAGTTCATCATCATCATCATTAGTGCTCTGCCGGAAAACAGGTCCCTGGTATCCATTTCTTCCACAACTCGCGGTCCTCCGCTTTCCTTTTCATTTACGCATATGAAATTAAGTTTGAAATCATTTTGTAGTTAAGCATTTTTAATACGGGTAGTATGACAGTTTATGATTTCCATTCTCTTCGGTTGTAGATATTATTAAAGATATATGTTAGTGATGATTGTTTTTTATTATTACATTATCTTCAGCATTGGAATGGTTCTTTTTGTAGCAGATTTCTGCCACAGTGTCTCGTTTGGTCAGTAAGAATCTTCCTGTTGCAAAGTTAGATCGTAACAAGTTCTATAGATTCTGAAGTCGTGTTTATATTTTTATAGCAGACATTGTTTTCTTATAGTGCTCGTGTGTGTGTGTGTTGTACGTATCTCTCTTGTAGTATGTAGAAATTTATGACGACGTCTCATTCTGTATATGTTGCATTCAAACTTTTGTACTGCTGTTTGAACTTTTGCAAGCTGTTCATTGTATTCTATGCTGTAAATTTTTTGTAGTTTTTGTTGGTTGTCCTGTTAGTCGTTTTACTAAGCAGTTTATGTTTGTATTAAAGAGTGTGCGAGGGCTGCATTGCTGTGGAACAGAATGGCTGGTCTAAAGTTCACTCTAAACTAAGCGCATCCTCTGTGCTGTATCATCTTCATTCAAGCGATCAGCTGTAAGCGTTTTTGTTATGGTAAGTTTATGCTGTAAAGTGTGAATGAAAAATTCTCTTCATATCTGTTGATATATTGCTCTGAGATTTTACTCATTTGTTTCCTCATCATTATGTATCAGCCAGATTGGTAATTACAATGTCCATAGTTAGCACTACGGCTAATTAAATTGTGTCGAACGTTACCAAACTGTTTCTTTCCGTTGCTCGAAGGGAACTGGTGACAAGTACGCTCACAGTTATTACGCTGTGCGTATGGATATGATATTTGAAAGTTTTATTGGGGTGAAAATTATCGACTTGTGCAGGAATTAAAATGGAATAAGCTAATTTAAAAGTGTTCAGCAGAGAACTTGGCTAGATATGGAAGATATACATGTTGGTTCAGTCATACAGATTAAGTATATAGAGATGATAGAGAGATGCCTATTGGTTCACTCGCACACAGTAAATATATGGAGATGATAGAAAGCTACCTATTGGTTCACTTGTAATGTTTAGCTGACTATCATCGTGTTCAAAATTTCTTAATGCTTATTATTGGCTCAGAAACGTAGAATATCAGCGATGATACAATAATTGTTATATAAGTTGCATATCTTACGGCATCATATTTGCACAGTGCTCATCACTAGAATCTGTTCTCGTGTTCTCTTTAAATGTCTTCGCTGCCAGTTCATTGGACATTGTATCGTGTCATAGTATCAAGTGCAAAATAACATAAAAAAATGGAGAATTATTTTTTTATATGGCGTCAAGGAACAGAAGTTTAATTCCATCTGCTATGTATTAGATTGTGTCGCCTGTGTTGCAATCACTATGGGACTAATGTAGTGTAAGCATCAGCAAAATACTTTATGCAGTTAGTGATGCAGTATTGCCGTTGTACTTGTTTTTATACTTCAGTGTTTTAATGTAATCGCAGTTTCAGATATATATATATGCAGTATTATACAATATATGCAATAGTGGTAGACAGCAGTTACTGTGTTTTGTGAGATTATCAACATAAAAGTTTCTCAATGGCTCTCGTTATACATCAAATAAGCAGGTGTTCTTATACGGCATTTATTGAGCTTGTGTCAGTACGTTACGTTTATGTGTCACCTATTTGAAGATGTAAAGCGGTTAAGGAAAGGTCTAATTAATTATAGTAAAGTTTTATTCTGAGCGAAAAAGAAATAACATCGATGTACTTGTCAAGCATAATTTGTTGTAAATTTTTATAGATAGGTTAGTTTGTTATTTATTTGTATTAGTTAGGATATTTTTTTATTCTGGACAGTTAACGCACTGTGAACGTTTTGTGTGCAATTGTGCAGTGTGAGTTATAATGGGTTCTCTACGTTAATCTCTGCTGAACATTATCAGATTCAGTACAGCTGCAGTGTATTTGCTGTGTTTCTATGGTTGAGTTTTGTTCAGTCTAACGTATAACAACCGAACTGAGTATATTGTTCGTTCCGTTATTAGTTAAGTTGCCGTTATTTATTGATATTACATAATCTATTTTTGTGTCCGATCAGTTTATATGTATGTTTCGACCATTAGTGAGGTTTTAGAGAATTGATGAATAAATCAAATCATTCCTTGGTGAGGTTTTGCCTTGTATTCGTTAATTGCTTGTGTTCCTTACTGCCTTACACCTTGTTACTTGTTGTAAACAAAAAGGGTACTGTCAGGAAACAAAGAGAGGTACTGACAGTATTTAAGTGAGAGTTTATGGGTTTGAACCCCTGAATTGAACAATTTTCATTTTTCTTAATTGGTGAATGTTTTGGTATATTCCTAAATTTCCTGATGCGGTAAACATTCCAAAATGAAAAAAGACGGGAAAATTGTGAAAAATGGTGGCTGAATTTTTTTTTACATCAATTTTTTTTCTAAAAAATGAAATTCTAGCTATGGGCCTGGATATTGTAGTATCACTTGTGCAGAATTTCAGGACACAGATTTTGCAGAACTAGCTTCTGTTGACTCTCAGGCCCTATAGAAATGGGAGAAGTTAGGTACTTTCATCACTACATGATATACAAAATTACATTCATATTTGCACAAAATATTTTGCAAACAAACTTGTGATAACAGCAATGGTTATAATTGTATTTAAACAGTTGATGCAGATTGTTATTTCTGAATTGCTGTTAACGATACAGATTTATAATCTTTAACAATAAGTTGATGCAGATCATTGCTGAAGAAAATAAATATAGTAAACATTGAAAGAGTTTGATAATCGCCTTATCCAATAATGCGTAAGTGGCTAACAAAGCAGATCAAATGTTTCATATTAGTTAAACTAATCTTGACAGAATCAAGATTAGTTTACTACATAGGCTATGTAGTTAAGATGGAACATAAATGCACACAATTTATAACTGCAAACCTCTTTTAAACTTCCTACACGATCAGTTCTATGATACAATACGTCATTAACCTACCTACCTTACAAAGAATTAGATAATTGTTAAATAGGCATATATATCGCTTCAGTTAAGCTCAGTGTGAGATAACGATAAGTGTATATGATATGCAGCTTTGTTAAAAATCAGATTAGTTTTTCTGATAGTGGTTCACTTGTACCAAGAGCAGCGGCTAATAATCAAGAATGTATTATCAGGATTATTCACTGATAATGATGCTAGCTGAGTAAGGACAGGCGTCAAAGCTAGGTGAATGTACTTCTGCTGCTGGGCATTATTTCAAGGTTATGCATAAGTTGAAATTGATAATGACAATGCAAATTCTATTCTGTGCAGATAATCGGGTGTAACATTGTGTGTTGTAATCAGAATTGTTATATATTTATTGAAAATAAACTTAACATAATTGAACTTAGCTCCTCATATTGACGATGGCTGCAGCACTGTTGACTTCAGATTCTATGCTCTGTGTAGT
The DNA here is from genome assembly GCA_034694885.1 of Buchholzia appendiculata. Lineage (NCBI taxonomy): Eukaryota > Metazoa > Annelida > Clitellata > Enchytraeida > Enchytraeidae > Buchholzia > Buchholzia appendiculata. Next base: position 3,136 of record JAQFYQ010000917.1, on the reverse strand, counting down.
AGTTGCTACCGTTTTAATATTTTCAAACTGTCGGCAACATAATTTTTTACAACACATCCCTACTGTTTGACTTGACACCTTCATGCGGCTTTCCTTCAGGTCTCACGCTGTTAAGTTCAAGAAGGTCAAGTGTTACAATGTGAGCACTAATTTAGCAGTTATTCCATAATTCCCTAACACTGTGCACTGCTTTAATTAAATAATTGTAGTTATTAATTGAAAAGTCATCAATGATATATTATACCACTCTGCAAGCAAACACGCTGCTAGTTTCATGCTTTATAATAAGAATGGAACTATACTAGTGTGAGCCGACATCAGGCAGTTCCATTGGGTAGAGAGTATTAGGCACATGGCGTCAATCAATCAGAGTAAATCTGATCTCTGATGATCAGAGTCGTCTAGGTCTACATTCACTAAAGCATGTTGTGTACGTTCACGCCAGTGTTGATCTTTGCTCTACAACAGTACTGGCGGCGGTCTCGTAGTTGGTATAAAACACAATTATACCAAGGCTCACATTTGGGCTTTCGAAACTTGCCGCTATCCCTGTTAAAGAGTCCGGCCTAAGAAACCGGTGGTGAGAGGAACTTACAGTTCCACTCACATGTGCAATATGACGATGAACGATATATATTTCTTTCATGGACTTTATGCCACGATCTACATTGAGGTGGAATAATGCATTCATAGATTTTATTCATATAGCATATTCAGCTATTCGTAATGCACAAGAAGTGACAAGATAAATCTATGAATTATGCACATGATGCATCATTCCTGTATTTTCACTTTTCCGAGTTGCATTGTTTTTGACCACTCGAACAATAGCAATGGCCTCTCAGATATTGCGTGTTGTTAACTTAATTAAGTTCTTCTGTATCCTATATTATTTCAAGAAAATAGTTAATTGCACTAAAATATGTCATAATATTTGTTAAGCTGTCATGACGTGTTTTCTCATGTCATAATTATGTTGCATTAATGTTTATAAGAGGTCAACAGAGATACCATTCTCGTTCTAAGTCCTTATTCACTTGCTCTTTCATCTCTCCCTGCCCCACAACTTTGTCAGAACAGAACTTTCCACGTCAAAGTCTAACGCCATCAAAATTGTGCCTTAACCGGACCGGACAGACGTGGCAAACCAAGCTTGAGATGATCTGGAACTGGGCAGGATAATAAATGCCGTTTTAGATCTAATGAATAACACATTTCTGGTCGGATGCCATTCTTGACATTAACAATCTATTTGTTGTTGCTAGTCTTATTTGGCTTTGTAAACTTTCAATTTATCTGGAATCACCTGTATCAATGCAAATCGTTTCGCACTCGATGCTGAAAGTTTAACAAAATGAATCCAACTAGAATAAATTTAACAATATCGACGATAGCTATTTCAGCAGGCGACATGTACTTGCTACAAATCGCTCTGTATTCTGAACCTACGACAGCTATAATTATTGTCGTCGCTACATTGTGCAATGCGTCTTATAATAAATGTGTTATCATCAGCTGCACGAGGTAACTCTACGTCGGTTGCAGCCATATTCACAGCTGACGCAGTTGCTACATACGCTATTATAGTTGTAATACGAGCGTAGGGTATTGAATTGTGTTTTTAGAACTGGAGGTCGAACAATTTTTAATGACAGGTGGTACCAATGGTTAATTGAACAGAACTGCTGTGGGGAGGGGGGGGGGTCGTGTAATGTTAGACATAACTCGGGTAGATCATAATTTGGGGGCAATCCTTACCCCCCCCCCCCCATCGCATTTCAAAATACTGCTTAGGATTGCTATAATCGTCTCAGCTTGAGTCCACATCACGAGAGCCTGAATGGGCTCTGATAGATCTAAGGCCTATTTATTATGTCGTTCCATTCTGAACAGCTGTCGATCTGGTCTGGTCTGGTTTGGAACATCTGTTGATAAATCACCACCGTGTAACAATCAAAACAAGCACCATCTCTCTTAAATTAGTCCTATTCTACTCTATAATAATAACTATGATGGCAAGGGCTAACTTTCTTAGAATTAGCTGTGTGAACTGTTTACAACGCACAACTAGAATTGTTAGTTGAATAGAGCAATAGAATTTACAACTTTGTTACGATAGATTTCACCAATATTGATTTTGAACATAATTTATGATAATTTTCTGAAGCAACTGATGATTGACGCGATGATACGAATTATGCACAGGAAACATGACTTGAATAGTAGGGCAATGTTGTCACAATAAAGTTTGACACTGAATGACATGAGAGTATTTTAGTTTTAAAATGGTTTCATTTCCTTCAAGTGCTGCATATTACCTGTCATGCGGATTAATATATAATTCGATTGTGTTTACTGATGTTCTTGATGGTGTAATTACTGTAGTCGGACTCATTTGCATGCTTTTCAATAACCATTAACTCAGTTGATCTGCATCAACTGCATGAGTTCATGCTGCCTTGAAAATCATGCAAATGAGTCCGACGCGTGTCTGTGTAGTGTGTACACAACAATCTATACAATCTGAGCAGTGTGAGCTCAAAGTAAAACAAGTATGACCTTTGCACACAAGGTGTCAGTGCACTACGGCATGTGGTCCTATACTACATATCAGATTAACATCTCACCCCATGCATGTCGATCCCAGCAAACGTTTCTCAGCGTAGTGCTCTATGCTAGCACTATACTGCCAAGGTCTCTGCAGGAGATCAAGGTGCCCTCAGTAAACTGAGCTCTAGGCTGTTCTGAGATTGCTCAGGTGAACGAATATTGTATAACGTTGAACCGCTTTGAACTGGCAGAGGATTATCACATGCTTTACAATCAACCGAACATGCAAGTTCATGCCAATAAATGATACATACAGATCTAGTATAACTTATACAACGTGTTTGAATTGATATCTAGTGTCTGTCACAGAAGTATAGGATGCTGAGAGATCGTCATTGTAGGCCTAATTGTAGTCAAACGTTAATAGTTAAGACTGCAAATCAAATTATATAAAAAATTTGTACTAATTAATTAATCATAATACACAAGTTCTATATATAAGCAGGGTCCTTCACCCTAGTCTGCACACTTTATCGCATATATACGCACTTGTTTTGTTTTTCAATTGTATGACGTCGGTCCCGAT
>JAQFYQ010000916.1:0-14800 GCA_034694885.1 Buchholzia appendiculata | reverse complement strand
ATTTATCTCTTTCTCTCTCTCTCTCTTTCTCTCTCTCGCTTGCCTTCAATTCGGCTGGCTTTCTTCTTTCCTTTATTTTATTAGAGTGAGATGGATAGATAAAGAGAGAAAAGAAAGAGAGGAAATGGAAAGACTTATGAGCGCAGAGAGAGAGAGAGAGAGAGAGAGAGAGAGAGAGAGCACGAAGTGGTGAGGTTTGAGAGACGAAGAAACAGAATACAAGCATTGAATGTGTCCGTATGCAAGCATAGACGTCAAAATGATGATTATTATGATGACGATGATGACAAACAAGCCTATAGACTTCTGCTTGTGCTTCAAAATGCCAACTCCTGCTTCTATTGATGACCTGTCCAATACCAAATTGCTGGTGGATATTTAGATTTCCTTACAGATATTCTAATGATGTATGCGTTAGAATTTCGTACCAGTGACGTGGCCAAGACATATTTCCTAGGCCAAGCCAAAACATTGTCACTTTGCTCAAAAAATGACCGCGGGTTAAACTTTGAATTAAATCTCAAGGAAAGGCATTTACGAAGGTAGAATGGCATGTCAATTTTCCAATGTCAAGGCAAGACTCCGGAGTTTACCAAGAAAATAAAAACGAGTTTACTTATTGTTAATCAGTACCATTGGTCCAGAGAGTTTATTTTAGATTTGCTATTTTCTTTACTAAGTACAAAATTATTGAAATCAAGATCACACACACATGATGTTCTGCCAACCAACCACAGGTCAATGTAGTTTGAATGTGCAGTTGTTTCAAAGCAAAGATTCAAAGCATGCATTCACTCTTTGCTTTCAATGACGATACTTGAACTGATTGCAGATTTATTCAAGTTGCTTGGTTTGCGCAAAATCAGAATTTATCCTCAGTCGCCACCTCCACCACCGCCATCAACATACAGACAGACAGACAGACAAAGACAGACAGACAGACTTATTTGTTAGTCAATGATCATTCGATAACCAGTCCTTTGACCGGAAAATGAAACCAGAAATTGAATGCGTGGGTGCTTCAGGCTTTAACAGCAGCAACAACATGAAGGTCGATCGAAGGTCATGTCTCTGAGTGGCATGTTCTTTTGGGCTAAATCGTGAATGCATAGTGACAAAATTGAACTTGACTCGAACATTTTTTCCAACCTTAGCTGGTTTCTCCCTTCTCCCCCCCCCCCCCACTAAACGTGGGGCTCTTCCTACACTCAACCCAACTGTTATCACTTACCACGTTGCCAGCAGGTATATTGTGTTGTAGATGAGATATGAAGAGCCCGTTTACAGCAAGCTCTCTTCCAATCACGAGTAAAACGTTAGGCCCTAACCAAGATTCAAACCCGGATCTCCTGCATGCCAGACAATTGTGATAACCATTGAACCATAAGGGTCTTCCACCATATACTCTTTCTTGGAAGTCATACTTATAGTAAACGTATTCATATCAGCATTTGCACGTTACAATTGCCGCACGACCCGATTGAGTCGTGCTTTGAACTCATTAATTCTAAACGTCGCGGAACGTACCACCACTATTGCCATCTCCCATAAAAAATGGCTCCTGCACCCACAGCAAGCCTTAAATGTAGCATAACTAGACGTGGGAATATTTCATAACTTCAATTTTAATTTGTAACTCTTACATATCTACATTATTTTAAATTAAAAATATTAAAGTTGTTCTCAAATAATGTGTAAAATAATAACTATGCCCCAGAAATCAGAAATAAAACGTAACGTAACGCAACGTGTTTATTGGACGTAGGCGTGAAAATATCTATAATTCATAGTATACATGATGCACAAACATTATAATGCATGAAACAGATATACAATACATCATAAATTGAGAACACCTGTTAGATTAGCTTCATACTAATACAAAATAGCCCGACTTCTCCTAAATTTATCAGGACTGCTCTTAAAGCTCTTCACAGAGGAACTCATAATGACATCATCACTGTTTCATCAGGCCGACTGTTCCAAATTCCTGCAACTCTGACGCACAACGAATACTCTCTAATATTACAGTGCCCAGTTTCATGTAGTGATTTCATTGAATTGTCACGCATTCTGCCACCAGCATTAAGCCGAAGAGGTGGGACAATGTCAGGATCATAAATGTTGTGAAGTAGTCTGTAGACCTCTATCATGTCGCCTCTTAGCCTTCTGTATTTCAAAGTGAGCAGTTGAAGATATTTCAGTCTGTTCACGTATACGAGAGCTTACACGATGTCCTGACTAGCTTAGTTGCTCGCCCTTGCATCGATTCGGGGTCACGGTCTGACTTAAACGGGTTAAATCCATGAATTGGCATGCTCCAAATCAGGGCCGTATTTAATGGGAAGGGGTTTCAGGATCAAACCCCCCCGCGAATTTTTTTCTTAAAATGTATGATGTATTGTGAAGAATTTTTTGAAAAGTAGTCAATGTTTGTTGGGAATCAACACACCCCCTCCCGAAATAAAAATGTAGATAAAGACGTCAATATTTTGTGATTCCCAAAAGCACCCCTCGAATTGAAATTTTGGCTACGGACCTGCTCCAAATGACTTTACAATTCATTTGTAAAAAATTACTCTTTATAAAGAGTACCATTACCTCAGAATCGGAAATGTAATTGCACCAATCACTTGATACTCCTTGTTTATCTTCCCATGGATATGATCATCAAACGATAACTCTGTTACTCTGTGGTAATACACAAATCTTGCATATTGGTTGCATGTACTAATAATTACAATGATTTACACATTATCCGGATTAATTAAATATATTAATTTTCATTTTCGTACGAAAGTCAGAATTCAGCCCCATATATCATCTTCCAACATCCATCCCTTCCACTCTTTCCCTCGCCCACTTCCCTCGCAGAATTGAGTTCTTTGGTCTCTTGCATCTGCGCCGAAGCGGTTAATGGGGGAGTTGTCGCTTCGTTATAAAAGTGGCGCCACGCACGGGACCTTTAACTTCGGCGTCGTCACCGTTTCTAGCAGCAGTTGTTTGGAAGTTTTTCTAGAGATCTGCAGTGAAGTCGCTCAGACAGGACGATCGTTTCGAGAGGAATTTAGCAGATTTTCACCGCTGTTCGATATCGTACAGGTTAGAAACTTATCAAAGGACTTAATTTACACGTTTTAGGAAGATTTCCGCAGGGAAAGATACTTCACCGCGGAAAAAGATAAGCATAGATTACAAAAGGTGTGTAACTGAAACTGCGCAGTTTCAAGAATTTAACATGCTAAAATTTGACGTAGAGCGACCGGTGTCACCGGTTTTGATACTCTAGCACATGACATCGGCCGTTGCTCCGATCAGCTGAGCACTCACCGCGTGTACACATGCTCCCTAGAATTCATTCGTCAGGTCCGGGCTGTGTTAATCAGTCAGTTTTCTTAAAAATATTCTGAGGAGTATGTCAAAGCCACGTACAAGTTTAGCTCTGCTTAATAATCTTTCATCGCTGCTTTATTCCATGTATGAAGAATATAATGTGTATGCATACAGGTCATATAGTTGCACAATGTTGCACCTAGTTGCACAATGTTGCACCTAGTTGCACAATGTTGCACAATGCTACATATAGACCATCTACATATAGTCCACATACATAGTCTTAATAAAGTTCTGAAGACAATTTGTTTTCTATTTTCAAGTTTATGTGTGTATCTGATTTTTTTAGCGTTATATAGATCGAGCTCATCAAGTGGGCTTAATATTCGTATTATATATTTATTATGCGTTAACGTGCATTTTTACGTTTCCGTTGCATACTTTCTTTTCGGAGCGTTTCGTGCTTTTATTACGTTCAGATAGAATTCGACATACATTTTGCTTTATGACATATACGATTGCGACATCCGGGAAAGCATGTCTTGTACATCGTTATACAGCTCATTATGTATCTACAGAGAATGCGATACGATATTGTGTCGCGATTGTTTTCGGAATGTCGCAAACCAATCGCGTCATAGAGTGATTTATTTATCTGATGTCGTATATCGCAAAATATTTTAACCAACCAACATCGATTATATTATTTATTAACTGGTTGTGCGTGGTATACAGATAAATCATAGATGGATAAAATGTGACCTGTCTTGAGACACCAGGTACCATTTAGGACTACAGTACAGATATGTCAAATCGTAAAACTCTGTCTGGACGCAAGTTTTATGATACAACATCGTACCGTATAATGATATCGTCTGGCAATCCTTTCTGGACGAATCATTATTAAGGAAATAATTAACTTGTGTTTTACCGTATTTGTAATGCAAACAATTAATGCTGCTCGAAGTTGAACATATATCACATTTTCTGACGGCCTATCGACAGTCAGAAAATCCACATCAAATCCACATCAAATCCACATCAAATCCACATCAAATCCACATCAAATCCACACGTCAGATCTGTCCACAGACTTCCGACTCAACCCAATTTCTAACACCAATCAACGGGGCACCCTACAAATCGTGACATGACTTGACCCGATCCACTATTTTCTGACTCGAACGAATAAATTCGCCCATGACAATCAAGTGAAAGTTATGTATATTTGGGAGCGTGAATTGATGTAAACTCACATCTGAATTACACAATTGAATGTGGTTATTTTCAAGTTTGTCATAGTGACATAATAATTAATATTTGTGCGCACTCAATTATTAAATTTTACATTTACTTTTCATGTTGTCATTTGTAAGCCTAAGTATAAGTAGTAAAACTGCTGCATGGTATATTTTACTCATTCTTAGCAGTTTAAGTTAAGTAACATGACCTCGTGGGGCGTGAACAAATTTATGCCGTTTTCTAGTCAACTCAAAATTATCTCAATTATTTCATATGAAGAGTTTTGTCTAATTTGTAATACCTACAATAAAAGAGGACTTCAACAAGAAAGAAGGAGTAAAATATTTAGTATTTAATTACAACAGTCCATGAATGTGCGAAAATTAATGTCTAAGGATTGCTTGGTTTAATTTGTATGAACATTTTAAAATTAATTTAAGAAAAGCGTTTTAATCAAGCAGTATTTTTGAAACAATACAGGCAACAAGAAATGTATACAATCGGTTACTAATGAAACCTGTATTTTACTATCAAATCGCACAACATGTCCTACATATACAATATCAAACAGTTCAAGTCAAAAATCATAATCCGATTTTGTCAATTTCAAACAAATCCAGTCGCAGTCATCAAACTTCATAAACTTCAATATCCACATTGGCTATGCTGTTGTACGAATAAAACGAAAACAGTGTCAAACAGCCGGTATTTATATGTGCATAGATTTCAAAAGATGAATTAATAACCACTTTGGATAAGTTCAACATTATAGATTCGTCAAACGGTGTAATATTAAACTGACTCAAAATGTTGCTATCCAGTTTCAGAAGCCCAAGTACAGATAACTCACACGTTGTTAACTAGACCTTGCGATTTTTTTCATTAATTCAGTTTTACATGAGCTCAAATTTTTATAATTTCACGCTTGAAGGTTTTAGATGCCTCAAGATTCGTCTCATGAGTTATAGTCAATGAAATTGCAGGAATCAATTATTTTTATTGGATAAAGTTTTAATAAATATTTGTCTTGATAATACTGAGGTGTTTTTCGAGAGGATGGAATCAGGCTCGTAGCCATGACCGAGATAAGCAGGGGCACATGCCTTGGTACCAAATACTACAATTGTGCCTCGTGCCGGAAGCAGACTCTTCCATATATACATATTTGAACCCATGCCTCGGCGCCAAGCAACCGTACCCCCCCCCCACTGGCGAAATCCTGGCTATGGCACTGGAGTACGGCGGGGGTGTTCACTTTTGGTTCAAATGATCGTTGCCAGAAATGTTTCCGGCGTCGACACCAGCGTAAATGTTTTCCTCGAAATGAAAACTTGACAACATTTCGATTCAATTCTGGAATTTTGGACCGCAAAAACATCTTCCTGGATGAAATTGTGGCTACAGGCTTGGCGGAATATATCAGGGTAAGGAAATACGCCACCCCAATACGCAATTTTCTGAAATGTATATGCAACAAATTTGAAAGTTCACTTCTCCCACACTCGACATGGAATTTTTGAAAATTAGATCTCCATGTACTTAAACAAAAAATTGGAATTTACCCCATCCCCGCCCTATGCGCTGCAACCAAATTCCACTCTTTGGATGTGCCCCAGCGAGCCCTTGTGTGCACTGATCATGCCGACGACGGGAGCGTGTCTATTTCTCTGACGGTTCACATGTGGTTGAGACAGGGCGCTGCCGCTACTCGATCGTAAAGCTCGTCATCTTAATCTCAGACTTTATTTCTTATCAGCTAATCAGAATTTATCATTTAGACTTGCGTCGCCAGCAGCAATTTATTATTCAAACTCCGCAGACAGATCACTTCTTGCACACTTGTGCAATAGATCACTTTAGCGACTTGTCTTTTTTCTACTTCAATTGGCAAGACTTGAGAAATTAATGATTGAAAAGTTGCCGACTTCAACACGCATACAGCGTGATCTGCATTTATCTCATTATGAGCAAAGAAGTTGTCAAAACCCGGGGCCGTACTACCGTAGCCAGGATTTCATATAGAGGAGGTTTTTCTATCCAAACATTTCAATTCCCTATTTAAAAATATTCATTTTTGAAGGAGGTTTACCCTAAATTGTGTAAAAGAATAATCCTCAATAATAATTCTCTTTATGAGTACAGAATTTGTCAAGACCAGGTCCGTAGCCAGGGTTTTATGTCAAGAAGGGGTTTGCATCCAAACATCTTCAACTAAATTTCTCTCAAGATTTTAATTTGGGGAAGGGGGTATACCGGAATTGTTATTCTGGAGATACTACCATGCTCCTCTCGCTCGAGCGAGAGGAGCATGGTAGTGATCAAAACATGCATCTTTCAAGAAAAAAAATTATTTGTGAGATATTGAACCCGTAACCCCTCTTGAAGATAATGGACCAGATAATGGTTTTATACTTAGTCTACAATAAATATACTGACGGAGAGTATAGATTCAGGCTAGGATATGTGAGATTGAGATATGATGAAGAAAAGTAAAAAGTTGGAAGTTGGTAGGGAAGGCGAGATGACAAACGAAAATTTGGTAAAAGTTTCGGAGAGAAGACAGAGACGGTCGCACGGACGAAGAAGAAGAACTGGATTGGGCATGTGAAACATGGAACAGGATTGGGCATGTGAAGCATGAAAGGGGTAATAGTTGAGATACATAGTGCGACTGAATCACATGTTACATAGACAGTTTAGACCGTTAAGAAAATTAAATATCATAATTGCAATTATTTGTGATTTTGTGATTCGGAGCAAGTTACTGAAACTTCAAGGTAGTGGCCTCTATCCCATGGGAGGAATGGAGTCTCTGCTCCAAGTTTGAACTTGGAGGGAAGGCTTACACCACAGAGAATCAAGTGACTGTGGGGAACTTTGTAACTGAATTTGTATTGTTTTGAAAGATGCTGGATATAAAAAGGACACAAAAATGTGAGTGGTCACTCTCTGATCCAAGGAATTCAATATTGCCTTGAAAATCTTTCTGCACAAGAATAGAGCAATGCAGTAGCTAAAAAAATCGGAGCCCTTTACATTTCCCTACTGATGGGGTCCTGGATATGGCCCTTCATTAATTGTCCCTTTTCCACATCATCATCGTTCGTCCATTGCTGGTTTTACACAGACGGGAAACATTAATATATGAGATTGTCAGTAATAATCCTCTTTATTATAAACTAGTTGTTTCGCTGGCAAGTAGTGCTGCTTCAGTAATTGGGATTGATCATGCTGCTACACGACTAACACTCATAATTGTACAGAGCGAGCGCGGCTCGAAGGCGGCTCGAAGGCTGCTCGAATGCGCGCCGAGTACTCATAATTTGTATTCGTTTAGTCGCTCGTCGAAATGATCCTGACATCGTCGTATCGAGGGATTCTTGATGTTCCGCTTTGATTCTCTGTTGCATCCACTACCATAGGAACCGATGGAATTCATTGTTTGTTTTATGATGCATGCCGCTTCCAGCCATGACCGCTGTCCGGAGTGCACTCTATTATTCTCAGTATACGCAATGATGATCACATTGACAAATTTGAGAGAAATCTAAATCCATAGCTAACGTAATTTCTACCGTAGCCACTTCCCCCCCCGCGCTCGTCAGAAAATTTTACAATCGGCATCCCCTCGTTGAGAGGAGGTTTTGGGGTGACCTCCAAAATGGGACTTAACCCCAAAAGATACGTCGTTGCTAACAAGTCAGCACGTAACTGGCGACCGTAAATAATAGCCTAATTAAATGATTCTGATACTGTCGTGTCGAGATAATATTAACAACTCTAATTACAATAATATTAACAACTCTCAGTAAGTTCCACACCATTATAATTGAAAGCTTTTAACACTTTTAACACTTTGACTGAATAAGTCGCGCCATGGAGCTGAAATCGACTCTAACTCCGCCTGGGCAGGTCTCATAAAGTGAGTTCGCACTCATGGTGAGACCTGCTGCGCCCAGTCCCAAGTCTGGGAAGGGACCTGCTTAAAGGAGAGGTCCTGAAGTGAGGAGGGAAGACGCTGATCATCTTCGATATGACAAAGCGTCTATAAACCTCAACCACCACCAAGCAAGTGATATATTAACAATTACTCCTCCCTGAAACTATCAGTCATCTTCTATTAATGCATCATTCCTATAGTATCACCTTCATCACGTTTCATCTAAAAGAAGGCTGACTCCTCCCTGAAACTATCACAGTGAAGGATGCCTGTAACTTCAACCAACTATCGCAATGGTTAACTTAACATTTGTATTTCCGTCTTAATATTCTCAAGTTAATACTGCCTGATTATAATAGTGCCTTTTTACATTAATTTAGTTCTTACATTCAATTTACTGCACAATTCTTTTAAATATTTACTTGATATACTAATCTAAAATATTAAAGGTGAAACTTGAAACAGCAGTAGTTATTGTATGATACACTATTTAATCTTGACCTAACTTGGTTAATTCATCAATTATGTATTATACAGCGTGTATACCACTTACGCATTGGGCTTGTAGTTGTTGGAGCCAGTGTTGTTGTTGTGAGGTTCGCGTGTTCAACTACAAATTACAAATAATTATTGTAGTTGTCATTTCAATCTATTTGATTTCGACAGCAAAATTGTGTACTCCACGTTATGTCTATATAATCATATAGCGACATATTCTGTAAGCAATCTACGTCACTCAAAATACGATGCAAAGTATATTTTATAATTAAACTAATGTAGAAACGAACTTTGATAATTGCTCATCACAGAAAGTTTGAGTAGAAAAACAACGCAATGTTATATAACAACAAGCATGGTATACCTAATCTGAGACACTTAATACTTAATCTATGAAAAACTAGACGACAGGCTACAAGCAAAGATTTTCAAGTGAAGTTCTTCATGATCATTAAATGTATCTAAGATTGAAATCTGCTGAAACTGTAAAATTGTAGTAAAGTAAAACTGGAACAACTTTCCTGAGTCACAATCCAGAATGTTCCATGCACAATAGAGAGTTTAATCATAATTAGCGTGCTTGTCAATAAATTCACTAATAATTAACGAATGAAAAAATTGGCAACGTCAAACCTATTTTTATTAGCCAGAGTGATAATTGTGGGTAAAGCCAATGGTGTTGCACCGTGAATGATATTGACCTTGAAGTACGTAAGAGGTAAAGATATTAGAGCAGGAGAAGACTGTACTGATACGTACCGACTTTAGTGTCAATGCACTGGCAACAGCTCTTGTCATCAAGTTGAACGGTAAGCTGAGTCTATGCATCAATCACAGCAATCGTTGCTATTATCTGAATAGCAGTACTAATAGCATGCAGCAATGCATTACTTCCAATGATTTTGAATAAAATAGTAATAGTCAAAATCAGTTCATACATATTAGCGTGTTTTAGAATTAACGAATAGCTGATATTGGTACTTGTTACTGGACTTAGATTAATATTACACTGTAGTCCACACAATAGCACTTAAACCACTATTTTCACCTTTCAACATAACAGTATTTACCTTCATGCGCTCAGTAAGCATCCAATCGCTGCCGTTTCGGACCAGCTCAACAACTTCTTCATTTCGAGCAGATAACGTACACAGCTGGAACCTTCAATTGTGTTATTAATTATGAGTCAAAATAGTACGCATTAGTGCATCATTCAATAGTATCTTTGCATTGGGAAAATATAATTTAATTATTTACTATAAATCAATTGAATACCTCTGAGCATTTCTTGTTGCAGGAGAGTCTTGGAATCATCTTTCCTGCCTCGCAGACCATGCTCTGGCACTCGTTGAGCGGAATGATGTCGGTCGACGTGCATTTCTTCTCTGGAACAGTTGGGGCAACAGTTGTCGACACACTTGGAGCTGTTGTTGTCTGGCCTGGAGCAACGGTTGTTGTTTGTCCTGGAGCAACGGTTGTTGTCTGGCCTGGAGCAACGGTTGTTGTCTGTCCTGGAGCAACGGTTGTTGTCTGGCCTGGAGCAACGGTTGTTGTTTGGCCTGGAGCAACGGTTGTTGTTTGGCCTGGAGCAACGGTTGTTGTCTGGCCTGGGGCAACGGTTGTCGATGACAAGACCACGGTTGGAGAGATTGGAGTGATTGCAGTACAGGCGCAGCATTTGGTGACGTCATCAGCAAACATCTTCAGCATCTCTCCCTGGATAGAGTAACAAATGTCAAAAGGTTCAGATAAATATTAAGTTACTTCCAAAAGGCAAAGTTTTTCATGATTAGATAGCTAAAACTGATTGGTTTGATTAATATAATTAGATTGATGATTTAAAAAAAAAACAATGCTAAGTTTAAGTTAAATCTAAACTAACGTTCTTTTCACCTCAGTTGGCACAATCAGAGCATAAAAAACGCGGTTTCAGACATTTTCTAGGTTATATCTGTGTGCCAGATCCATCAAGGATGGGGAGGGGGGCACGAGTCGACCTCAATATTTTGGTTGGTAGGAACGGGATGGGCTATGTCTCCCTCAATAATCATGGCTTCGTCCCCTCAATAATCAGTCTCTGTTTTCACGTCTTGGTACACGTACCTCATTTCCGGTCGTCTCATTCTTTGGCAATAGAATTGTGAAACCATGGAATTTCCTACCAAAGAGTGTGGCTCTTGCTTCTAATATAAAGTGTTTCAAACGTCGTGTAATGAAATGTAAATTGACTAAGTTTATAAAATGTTTTACCCATTGAAATATAAGATGTCGCTATAGTTGTAGGTTTTAACTTAAGTTTAACAAATGTTTTATCATGTTTTATTGTTTTATTGTGTTTTAATCGCATACTGGTGTGAATCCTTTACGTTGTCGGATTTGTTTTTTATTTTTATGTGTAATTATGTGCAAAATAATTAATTGTACGATTGTGATGCCTTATTGTACTGAAATGCTGCTACCAAGAGGAGCTTTGTCAGTGCTTGCCCTGACGCTTCTTTTTGACAATTGGGAACGTTATGATGCACATTATACTGTACTGATTTATTGACAAATAAATATCTACAATTACAATTACAATTCAATATTTTATTGATGGTAGAAAATGTCCCTTCAATTAAAACCGCCCACCCCTCCAATGAGAAAACCGGATCTTCGCCTTTGGTCTGATACCATTACAATTGACCTCAATCACACAGGAAAGGAAGTGTGTCCTGGAATACTTGAGTTGTGGAGAAATAAGTTGATGCTCGCGGTGTCACAGTGAACACGGTTAGTTAATTATAACGCATTGTGAACTCACTGGGTTCTGGGCAGCTGCTAATTATAAACAAAGTTGATGTATTATTTAATTGTGTAATCAGAGAAGAAAGGCAACTGACCTTAGCGCAGGTCTTGATGGCGCATTGTTTGCCGCAGGTTGTCTTGCCCTTTTCGCACTTGCAATGTGTGCATTCTCCCTGGATCCATACTTCTCCGTCCTAAGAAAAAGAATTCAGATGTGGTTATTTAAAATAGTAGTTCAAATATATTTAGTAAACTTCTATACGTTGCTAAAATATCTATAATAAATTAATTGACGCGCAATTGCTGCGTTTATGTTTATGTTATGCCATGGGTTGTTTTTCAAAATTATTATTTGACACAAACTGTTTTAGATGTTTAAATGAAGAAACCGACAATCTTCCAGAGACACCTCAATGCCAAATGAACCCACGCAACAATGCCTTGAAATTCTTGAACACATTATACAAATTAATGCCCAACAACTGCTGCGTCGATGAAGGTAAATAATTTGAACATTTAAATAAATATTAAATTGGAACAAGAAATAATTATGCTAGTTTTCTTCACACATTATCTAACTAAATATCTATTCTGATTTACGTATCATAAGATTAAATTTATTTAAAAAACACATGAGCTAGGACATGGAATGCACACGAGTAAAGCTGTGAACAAAGTATACCTTCTTGGTGAAAACAACTCCATCCATGATTCCGGTACAGATTGGTTGAACGTCCTTGACGCATTGGCAGCAGGCGCCAGCCGGTGTGACCAGCTTGTAGCCCTGAAAGAAGAAAAAATAACATAATTGTACAACTAACAGATAAGAGAGAATTTCAAATTTTCAGTCTATACTAATTGCGTGCAATTCGTCAAAGCAGAAAGCCAGGGATTATACAACATTTCTATTTGATTCCAGATGATGTAATTTCAGCTACAATTCTTATGAATTAATTATTTCACTGTATTTGCTAGTAACTAAATTAAATTCAGCTCGCTAAATGTCACATCTGTCAATAATAATGAATTAAACAATGATAAAAAACATAAAGCAGTGCAAAAGTATATTGTGTGCGTAATAAAAATATTATTACTATGTTCGCGTTGTGATAAACACACAATATTACCTCGCACATAGGACACGATAAGCCTTATAGAACAAAAAAACTGCTAAGATTGATCAAATATGCCGATGACTTACTTCAGCGCAGGTCTTGGTGCATTGTTTGTAGCAAGTTCTCTTGCAGTGTTCTGTGAACACACAAGTCTCTGTGCAGGTCTTTGGATTCTCAACAGTGAATGCGACGAACAGCTGGAATAATCACACAACATATAGAATCAATAATTATAATTAGTAATCACAGAGTAATTGTAAATCACAGTAAGTATTAACTATTTTTCAACTATTAACAAACAGGGCTTGACAAACGGAATGACCATATTGACCATTTGGTAGCAGAATGTCAACTTTCGTCAAATTAATGTTTAAATATGTTAAGCTTATATAAATATATTCAAACATGTTATTTTTATCGCGATTCTATTAAGGCATTACCTTCGTCACTTATGGTCGTTTGCAGTGCAAAATACATGCATTCATACAGTTCAATTTGGGTTTACCAATCATTATTTAATGAATATCAAATAACTTAAAATTAGCTTTAACATTCAGAAAAATCTGCTAAAAATCTTATAAGTTTTAAAGCTAGGTCAAATGGAAATGCTATTAACATAAATGAATATTAATTTGTTAATTAAATAAATGTATCTTCAATTGACACTACAATCTACATAACCCAACATCAAAACTGTTTCACGTACTGGTTGTTTGGATCCGTCGAGATCGGTACATGTGCAAGCTGATTCTGGTACGCATTTGCCTTCAGAGTTGTAGACGTATCCGGTCTTGCAGGCGCAGCATGGTCCTAGATAGTAACAATGGAAATATAGGTAAATACACATAAAAATTAATCTTTGTAAACCATTTTTTAACTTAAAAATAATTAAACTAATTTCTTTAGAGAGTTATATTTCTTCTCGTTAGAGAATATTATCCATATGGACTTGGTAAGCAAAATCGTTACACATCTGTATCTATTTAATCAGGACGCACTACCATAAGCCATCACAGTTTTTGGCACAAAACGTAAGACTGTGTATTTTTTTGCAGTTGCATTTGACAGACATTTCATTTAATTCAAAACATCAACACATTCCCGTTCTCCGTTTTCCTCTCTTTCTTTTACCCCTCACTAATACAAATCATAATCTAGACCTACCCATGACTGGTGTCCATTCAGCGCAGGTCTTGCCAGCCATCAACATCTCGCAGGTAAGTGAGCAACGGCAACGTGCAACGGCTTCTTCGTACATCTGAGTGCACTTGGGCATGGCAACGGTTGTTGTTGTTGCTGATGGTGCTGGTGTAGTTGTTGACAGTTCAGACATTGGTTCTACAGCAAAAATGTCAGCTAATATAAAATATTATATAAAATTAATACTATAATTAAATGCTAGCTAATATAAATTACAGGCTCGGTAATATTTCTGAATCGCTTTGACTAACTCTTAAACGTTTATTATAATGCAAATGCTATCGTAGCTTTACATTCATTGTTTCAAAGTATTCACATCTAAAATATGATATAATTTCATCAGTGAAATTGGAAGAAGTACTGATGTAAGCGCTGCCTAATGGTAGGAACTGCAGCGACGGCCTACAGTAGTGCTACAGCATTTTGCAATACTTTGTGGCAGAAAACGAATGCTATTGCAACGATAATTAAATAATTAATACACACGGGATTGGTTATCAATTTGCTATTCTGTCAAAGTTGATTAATACTGTTGCTTGTACATATTTAGCAAGTACGGCATATTTATTGTTTAATCAACAAGTATCCAAATGTAGCTGCCAATTAAATTTAGTATGCAATTTTGTAATTGCATATGCACCTGAATTGCATAGGTAATTTTAAGCGGCACCTAAATATAATTGCATTG
>JAQFYQ010000915.1:0-14804 GCA_034694885.1 Buchholzia appendiculata | reverse complement strand
TTTTAAATTTTGACAGGAGAGTATACAACATAGTTGCTTGCTGCCCTTTTATGATCGTTATTATAATGTTGCAAGTCAGCAACATGATGCGATCTGAACTTAATGCTTGTACAGATAATACATTATGCTAGAAAAATAATGTTTTATGTATTTTCCAGAAGTTGTAACCAGATATGAAACGCTACTAAAGACAAATCAAGCTGACACTGACGGATCAAAGGATAAAGAGCAGCATAGCCGACCAGCAAGGGACAATGATGACCCAATGAGAACCACGAGCTGTGGACAGCACTTGTGCAAGACACTTAACCGAACATCTAAGTACAAGTTAACTTCCGAACAGATTGCATTCGTGCTCTCTGAAATCACTCAGCTGAGACGAACACTTCAAGGTAACTACACGGAGAGTAACGTAAGCACAACTGCTTCTGCACAGCATGCCATGCCTGATGAGTCGCCTAGCAGCACGCCAAGCCGTGACGTCACAGATTATTCACATGGCAGTGCGCCAGTTCATGACGCCACAGATGCTTCACATGTAAATGCGCCAGTTCATGACGTCACTGATGATTCACATGACAATGCGCCAGTTCATGACGTCACAGAAGAATTACTTGGCAGTGCGCCATGTCGTGACGTCATAGAAAATTCACTTGGCATGTCGCCAAGACGTGACATCACAGATGAGTTACCAGATATAACGCTAAACCGTGACGTCATAGAAATCAAGAAGCAACACACTCATGATAGTTTAGATAATATAATGAGGTCATCACGCCGGTCTCGACAAGCTCACGCACGAGAAAGCAGACGTCAGCCTGAGCGTGGAGATCTTCAAGCGCGTAGCAAAGGTCCCACAAACCATGGACCCACGAACCATGGACCCACGAACCATGGACCCACAAACCATGGACCCACCAACCACGGGCCCACCAACAGTTCATTCCCCCGCCTGCGGGAATCAATCAACCGGGAACTTAAGCGCATGGAGAATTCTGGGGAACTGACGACGTTGTATTTGAAGTGGTGGAAAGATGAATGCGCTGCGTCTGGTAAAGCAATCGACCCGGTGGTGGCAGTCAATACCAGTTCGTCTCTGGATAGAACCTCCCCTGTCCAGCTAAGGGTGAGGGGTCCTGCAGCTGCTATTAGGGAGTGCAAGGGTCCTTCCTGTTCTGCTTCCAGATTAGTGAACACCGTTCGGTTCATGATTTTATCTGTACTACATGTATTTAATGTTCTGAACTTAATAGCGAATAATGTTGTAAGTTGATGCTATAGGAACTGGTAAAGTAGGTGATGCGTCAGAATTCAATACAAGGTGATGATTGCGTAGAAGTTTGTAGGGTTCCATACATCTTTTTATTGTTGCATCCTAGTCATTTAAATCGAGGGGAATCGGTCACTGCAGGAGGGAAGAGACTATGCTTGAAAATCTATAGGGCGAAATAACGTGTCAATTGCCCCTTCTCCTACCCATTCTCATACATGCGAAGAAAGACATTTGAGTTCGCATCATCTGTTTTTCTGAATTGTGTTGGCTCATCTCATCCATAACCCTCCTCACATGGATTTTCCTGCACACCTCCAGCAGGGAGTTTTTCACCCCCAGTTGGTTTTCAACACGTTCAATTCACATTTTCACTAAAACCCCGCTGGGGTGATAACATCCCCCTCCGGGGTGATATGGAAAAATTAGTACGCCACTACCCACGCCCTGGTTGGGAAAAATTGGTGCTACGCGCAAAAAAAATAACACCCCAAAAATGTTAAAATACACCCCCAGCTCAAAGTTCCTGGGGGAAAGCTTGCCTTCTCATGACCTGTGCACGTAAAGGTCAAGTGATAAGTCGAATACGACATTGAAAAACCGAAAGTTAATGCACATTCTCACAACCACAAGGTCTTATATTAAAACCGGTGTGGCACAAAAGACAACAGTAGAAAATAGATTCATCCAAGACCGAAGCCAATATTTAATCAAAAAGTACACATCAAAGTGCATGCAGATTGATTCAAGTACATTTTCCCCAAGTACACATTAACGATTAGCAAATGTATTACCATGGGCGGCGCTATAAGCGATCCTATATTCAGTTTGATTCAGTCGGAAATTCAGTCTATTTACATTTTAGATAAAATCTGGGGCTTCATGAATTTAGTATAAAACTCGCCATTTGTATTTATCATCCATATTGGAATAGTTCACAACTAACACTATAGGGCTAACGAAAGCGGGCTAGATGTTAACTAAACGCTTTTCTCCGGAATAAGAAAAGTTGTTCTTCGTGGCTTTGAAGTTTTTCATCAAGGCTGGACTCAGGCACTTTAATCCAGTGTCTTGTCTTGCTTTGTCAAGTTTCCAAATACCTGGTCATCTCTCGGACCTTGGGCAAAAGGCCTTGATTGATTTGGTTTTTGAAAAATTCCTTGATTTTTCATGGCTATGGAAATTTTTCTTCATTATATCAATGCATTTCTTCATTTTGTAGGCTTTGGAACGTCTACAGTATCATATTTTGTTCAAAATTAGACGATACCAGATCTGATGCAATATAAGCTATAGTGAAAATTCAATTCAAAATGCAAATCTATAACTGTTCATTTAAGATTGGATTTTCTAAGCTCCACTTAATATTTAACTAGACTTGGTAAACATCTTATAAGCATTCCCTTTAACTGCCCATAGCTGACTATCGTGATCCATAGACCATATTCCTCTCATATCTCGCTCGCTCGTGGGAAGAAACCTTGACCTCATATCACTTTTAATTAGGACGGAATTGTTTCCTAGTATGCTCACGTTAATTATATTCTACAGAGCAAAATGCATGTAATATTTTGACTTTGTAATGAAACAAAGTTCAACAGCCGAATACCCTTCCTGTCGCCAACGTCTCGCTGCTCGGCTTGTCGGGCACATCGATGAATATGGTGGGTACTTTATGAAGCCCGGAAGCTTTCCTGTGTACCCGCATGCAGTTGCAAAACAGGACTCGCAGCTATAGTACGAAATTGAACAGTTATTGTTAAAATTAATTAATTACCTCCCTAACCCTAACCCCTTGCCCTGCTTTGAACCCTATAAAGTATAAACCCTACCTTGAACCCAATAAACCCTACTTTGAACCCAGTAAAAGTTACCAATGACAGGCTAACTGCATGCGGGTACACAGTAAAGCAGCCCGGAACATAGCAGGAACTAAAACTGGTACGGTACATTATTATGTGTGGTATTTTGTATTACTCGGTACTAGCGTAATTTTGATAGTAAACGTCCGTCAATCATCGTAAGCAATTTTTACTGATTATAATTCAATTCAGCAAATTATTGACTTTCTTAAGACCCTGGATCTAGATGTGAGTGGGGAGCATAATTATCCTACAGGGTGAGCTGGTGTGACTATTGACCCAAATGGATCATACGACTCTTAAAACATACCCTCCATATCCGTTGTTGATTCTAGTGTAATTCCTGTGTTCTTAAGATATGCACACTATTGTCCAACGTTGTCTTACATATTAACTGTATAATTTATTCATCATCATCATCATCACATGTCATCTTCTAAAAGAAGGTCGACCACTATGGATTTCCATCGTTTTCTGTCTTCAGCCGTTCTCTTTACCACCTCATATGTCTCTAGACGTGTCCAACCTATGATATCATCTGTCCACGTTAATCTTGGTCTTCCTCCGGTTCTTTTACTACACAATTTTCCTTCCAATAATAGTACGTTTGTGCTGCCACTGGATCCTCTGAGTACATGACCAGCAAATTCCAATTTCCTGTTTATCAAACCGAATAAGAAGTTCGAACATCTCGTTTGAAGTTCAAACATCTTGTTATATCAAAGTATATTGCACTCTCCGTGTACAGAACTGAAAGACTAAGTCAGGAACTACTTTCAGCCAAGACTGATCTGACTGAAAACTTGCTGCAATCAGGTGATCTCACTGAGCGATTGAAGAGCAGTGAAAACATTCAACACGCTTACAGGTTGTTACATTTATTGTAAAACTTTTCTCGCTCTTATCTGTCCGTAGAATCATTTCAAATAATTTAGCTTAATTTTCACAAACTTGTTTTGTGACGACTGTATTAACTGCAAAGGCACCAAGGCCTATCAGAGGTGTGTAGATTCAGACCCACCAACTGAATACCGATTAAAAGGTATCCCAGTCAAAAGGCAGGCAAACAATAAATAAATGTCAATCTTTTTTGAAAGAAAGCAAAGTACTTTGGATTCTATGTAATTCTGTCTTCAGTTGTTGGTTTAACCTTCTCTTCATGATGCAGATTGAAAGGCTTCGATGATAGGCAACGTTCTTGTATTATCTCAAAGAATGAAGTTATCAACTATAGTTCACCAGGACAATGTCTTTAAGTGGACACTCAAGACTTATTTCAAGATTTTCATCCATGAATCTCATCTCTCTCGTCTTGAATTGTACAAAATCTAGCAGCATATTTTTGGTGGCAGTCGAATTCAAAAAGAGAAGCTTTATTTTACTTAGCAGTAGAAAACGATAATTTTTTATAAGACGCGGATCTACTTTTTGTGTAAATGCTAAAAATCTAGCTCGCGACTGTTTAAAATTATTTTCATGTTGCTTAGTTTTACCATATTTTGTTTTTAAAATGTATTTGACCTGTTCCAATTTTGACCATCTTGCCTGTGTCACTGTAGGCCCACATCTGTTCTAGAAAGAATTAATCTATTGAATGAAATTAATGTGCACTTGTTATTGCGCAGGTCAAAGTTCACGACTATGCTGAGGGACATCACTCGTCTGTCAACAGAAGTTCACTGGTCACGTGACCTTGTGAGGAAGTTCAAGGTCGACTGTGAGGCAGAGAAGGAAGCCTTCATGTCTGAGTTCAGAGGCACGATGTCCAAGGTCGTAGAGCTCTGTCGATCTTCTGTTATGGGTGAGTTGTTGATTCTGTGTTTTCCAGTTCCAGCTCTCATCTCTGGACGTACAATGCGGTAGGACTATCATCATCATCGTCGTCGTCGTCATCATCATGATTATAATCATCATAATCATCTTATAATTTATCCTCGAGGCTGGAATTTATTTGGGCTCTCCTTCATTATATTGTGTTGGATATCGCCAGAACGTTTTTCTTCAGTAATTAAAAGGAAATTGTTCAAAAGCATGCTCACTACGATTACATTCTGCAGAGGAAATACATTTGGACGTCTTGTCATTGAAAGATTGCGGATGTCCTTCCTAACGTCAACAGTCGATCGCTGTTTGCCTTGTCTAGCACGTGGAGGAACATGGCGAGTCTGTTGAAGACACAGACGCTGGGCGTAGATGATATTATTGTTACATTATTATTATGACAGTTCATCAATTGATTTATTTATCTTATACTTTGTAAACCTTGCAGTGAGACCCAGTTCAATGCATCAACCAAACCAAGTGAAATGCCAAGTGCGAAAGATGCAACAGATTTAGTATTATTTAGTGAGTTCACTGGCAGATCCTAGAGCTAGATATGATTAGGGGTACATTTAAACAAATGGGTAGAGATGAACTCGCCAGAGATAATGCAAGCAAATTTGTGAGCTAAAACACATACAAGTAGAATATTTATATAATAATGAAAATTGGGTAGCCAAGTTGATATCTTGACTCTACTCTAATTTAAAAAGTAAGACTTTTATAATGGTTAAATATATAAAATATGATAATGTACATTAAAAATATAATAATGGAGAAAATGTACTATTCCTGTTGTTGTCATGATTATTGTTACTGTTGTTATATTTAGATATAATTACATGTACTATGTTGATTATCTTTGCGAGGAAGAGTTAATTTTGTTTTGCGGTTTCAAAGCAAATTCTGTGACTGATTGCTTAATTGATACACTCATTTTATGCATGTAGATATTATCAATGATTACTCAAGTCAGCTTTTATCAGCCACTGCAGAGATTACAAGTCGTGACGCGGCACTGAGGTGAGTATGAGTGTCAACATTGAGCAGCAAGTTAGCATTCATCAATTGTCTTAATACACTTTGAGTGGCACTGAATAATGCTTACATTTGTGATTGATGAATATTTTCCTCAGGAAGTTAGTTCGAATATAATTGTTGGGTGAAATTCACTTTGATAAGATTGAATAACATAGTCACTTTAGATAAGATAGTCACCAGATAAGCGACTATCTGCTACATGTGTTCTATGCATTTAGATAATGTCCTGAACTGATTTTGACTGATTATGAATATTTTTATTTATCTTGTGCCTCTTTTTGTGCCTCATTCTGTTTTATCGGTATTCAGTCGACAAGTCGACAAGAACCGATACAGCTCTGATTAGTCTAGGTGTCCTCTGAACTTTACATAAGTTGACAAGACTCGATTATTCCGAGGTTGCTGCGATTTTATAGATGATACAGGACTCACCTATTTCAGTCGTCTATTTCAGTCAGTCGCAAACCTGTCGAGGTTCACCTGGTACGCGAACATCTACAGGTTTCAACTGAAAAATTGTTTTTAGTTTATCTTGCTGACCATTGGGTCATAATTTGTTGCGTGATAGCAGTGGCATGTGGTGAATGAACATTTGCTGGACACATTAGATGCATATAGTTATGATGAAGTTCAGGAGTAAACCTTTGTAAAGCGTGGCGGGAGTATAGATCAATGGTGAGAGAAACCGCCTGAGAACCCTGAGAAAGCCTGAGGATCCGGGTTCGATTTCCTGTGCTATCAAAGAACCATGTCTTTCTCTTTCTGGTTCGAATTCATTCATGGCTGAACTCTGCATATGACGGTCTGTGACAATAGTAGATGATAACGATGACAATGACGATGATGATGATTGTGACGATGAGTAATGGCACCGGTTATGTAAAGTAGAAAGATTTCAGAACACAATGAGCGTAGACAGTGATAATGTAATTATGATACTGGCAATGACTATGATAATATTACAGATAAGCTCATGTAATGTATAATTCTTCTGCTGTTACAGTCAGAGCGAGCAAAAGTTTCAGGAGCTTTCGGCTCATGCAGCTCTTCAGAGGACAGAGTTTGACAAGAGTCTCAGCAGGTCTGTTTACTGTGATTATTATCATCATCATCATCATCGTCATCATCGTCGCAGGTTTAAAGTCTTCTATTCTCTTTGCAAGATGTCTGTGCTGAGCACAGGTGTGGATAATGCTAACTTTAGTAATGTCCCTGAGGACTCATTGTGGCTTGGTTTTTACGGTCAAATGCCCTTAGTGATGCCCTTAGTGATGCCCTTAGTGATGCCCTTAGTGATGCCCTTAGTGATGCCCTTAGTGATGCCCTTAATGATGCTTTTAGTGATAACAAATTGTACCAGAAATAGAGAGATTTCACTTCCTCTCAGAATGTTATTCTGATTTTTGTATCGGTAGAGGTGGCAAGCACCAGCAGACATCACAAGCTTAAAAGAATCAAGGGATAGATGTTTGTAGTCAACTCTCGTACTACAGCTCTCATCAGACTACTATCCTTTAGTAGCCTCTTAAGACATTCACTTCACCGTACTGTACAGTGACAGTATTCTCGAAATTGTTCTCTACCACAATTTTCCCCTACCACAATTTCCCCCTCTGTCCCTGTTTGCCTATTAGGTGTCACTGTTTGGATATTAGACATCACTCTCTGCATGTCTCTCTGTGTACACTTGTATGTCAGTGTGTTTGTATTGCTAGAATGCAGCTTGCTGTATGTGAGAAGGACGCTCTGCTGGACGCTGCTCACACTGAGCTACGGTCTCAGCGTGAACGGCTTGATCACATGACCGTGGAGGCTGGAAGACTCGAACAGTCTGCATCTCTAGCCAGCTGTAAGTTTGTCTCTCTGTCAACTCTAACTCTACGTTAAATGTTTTACGCAGTGTTCCTCGCTGATGGATCATCATATCACCGCAAGGGATGCTAATTCAATAATCGACTCCTTTAGTTATTAAACTTTTGTTGTTTTGGCCACTTTTCATCACAGTTAACCTTCCCCCCTCCCACTCTTCCCAACTTTGAACCCTTAATACTTAGTGACTATCACAAAGTTGTTGACCTTGAAAGCTGTTGTGAGTGAATAACTTATACAAGTTGGAAGTGAATCTGTTCATGATTTCAAAGGCTATCGAGGTACACAGGAATAGATGTTAAAAACTGCCGTGTCTAACGAAAATCTATGTTAACAACAAAGATTTTTCTGAACTCTGTCGATTGCTGTATTTGAGAAACAATTTCTGTGTAGAAATTTTTTTGGTTGAAACATTAGACCACAAACTCGAGTGTGCTCATGATTGACTTGGCATAAAGGTCTTGGTCTCGAGATCAAGACCCAAGTGTCAATGGTCTCGGTCTCGATGAACAAGATCTTTTGATGGTCTCAGCGACAGCAAACCAAACTAATCAAACCTTCATTGTTCTTTCTATTGCTAATAACACTGTGACAATTGTCTTCAGCACGCGAGTGATCAATTGTTGCAAACTTTATCAGTTTCCAATGACCATCACTAATATGATTCCTTAGTGTTTAGATTGTACATATACAATTGTTCAATGTAGTAGATGATGAAATGTCTATTTTTTTGTTTGTCTATTTGTTTGTTTATTTGTCTATTTGTTGTTGTACAAGGTAATGCTGAGGAAACCCACAAGATGCTTGTCGCTCTTCAGTCTGATCTTGAATCGCTTAGAAAGGAAAGGTACATTATTGTATGCTAAGACATACGTAACATACATACACACTACATCAAGCATTTTCATCTGTTTGCCAAATTTTTGAACACAGTTTGATTGTCATTAAAACTTTGATGATAATTTCAATAGATGTAAACAGTTTACTTATTGATGTAATTATTATGTTAGCATTTAAAGTTTATTTGATTGAATTTAGTATTTAAGTGAGACAATGGAATTGACTCCACGAGTAGTTGCTCGTAAGGAAAGAATAAGAATAAGAATTAATCCGAACTTTGAGTTAAACAAGTTAGCAAAGAATGAGATAAGAATTAATCCGATCTTTGAGTTAAGCAAGTTAGCAAAGAATAAGAATAAGAATGAAACTGGTCGTTGAGGTAAGCAATCATCATCTCTAATACTTTGTTCTTCTGAGCGCCTTTGTGGCGTAACAATGGATTCTAGTGGTATGTAGTATTTGTCGTTTTACTACGTTCCTGTTTCAGTATTGTTGATACTGTCTCATTGTTTGTGTTGCTCTTGTTTTCATGTTTTGTTGTTATTCATGTTGCTATTGTCTATGTTTCTGTTGTGTATGTATTGTTGTCTATATAATTTGATGTCTATAATTTGATGTCTATATTTTGAAGTCTATATTTTGATATCTTTATTTTGATGTCTATAATTTGATATCTATATTTTGTTGTCTATATTTTGTGTCTATATTTTTATGTCTTTATTTTGTTGTCTGTTTTGTTTGTCTATATAGATGCTGTCTGTGTTGTCTGTACTGTCCTTGCACTGATGTTTGTGACAGAGATGGGATGGTATTGAAGCAGCAGCTACAGTTCGATCAGCTGACTCTGAACTACAGGCAGCAAATGAGTGAGGCAGAGACGTGGCCGGCAAAAGTAAACACATTCTTCTCCTCACACTCGTGCTCTTTATTTAAAGTGATTCCGGGCGTCCCCGGTCACCTGGGTCCTTGTTTTTTTCCGGCATCAGTCCACAACTTTTCTGATTAATCATGAAATTGCAACCTACTATTGTCTAATGAATATTAATTGTGCAGTTAATAAACACGATATTTTTACATATAGATATTGCATTTTAGTTATGCATTGTTTTAAGTTTCTACTGTTGTTTGCAGATGGAGTCGGCTTTGAGGTCGGAGAGATCGAGACACGCGCTAGAGGTCGCTCAGTTGAAAGTTCAGCTCAAGAAAGACTTCACTCTGGTAGGTGATCATTGTTTTGCTTTTAATCAACTACATATCAGTACAGTTGAAATATTTACGGAATGTTAAAACTTTTAATATTTGAACCACCTCATAACATTCATTCAACAGATATTAATTAAGTGTTCACCGTTTATAGTTCATTTGTTTGTGTCAGTTTTTTATAAGTATAAAATCGCCGCTGTTCAACCCATGATTTTGTTGGTTTTACCTAACAACGCATGGTGCGTTAGAAGTGCATCTTACATACATACACAACTCATTCTTGAACAGCCTCCAGTTTTACTCCCTCAACTATATATCGACATTCGATGATAACTTATATACAGTCTAAATAGATTCTACAAAAACAATGTATCATCTGAATAAGAATTGTAAATGTCAGACAGTATTCCATTAATACCAGTTTCTCTGTGATGTCATCAATAGGAAATGGAAATAGAGAAAGAGAAGCATCAGAAGTTTATTGGGAAGATAAAGCAGGAAACAAATGAAGCGATTGTAAAGGTTTGCTGGTTTATATACTGACTGTATGCCCACTTGATTACAAAGCTCTTTATTAATGAGTAATATTAATTCATACAATTTCTCACATTTGTAATTGTGCTGTTGGTTTTTGCTAAGCTGTTGCAAATATTTGCAATGTGGTGTATGATATGAACTGAAGTTGCTTTCATCACACTGAATCCATTGTACTTGTAAACATGTGTTATTTGAAAATCGGATGGTTAAACCATGGAGATGTGTAAACGAACAGTTAATGCACATTTATGGAACTAATTTGTAGCCTTTTACAGCCATGGATCGAAGTGTGTGGAGGACGATATATCTCCATTCTACGTTTCATAAATCTCCTTCAAGGGCAGTTTATGCACATTGTTGGTGGCTATTAATCATCGATCAGGATATTTATTAATCTAATCAAGAAATAATTGCTGTATATGATTCATGCTCATCATCATCATTAGTGTTCTGCCGGAGGGCAGATCCCTGGTATCCATCTTCTCCACAACTCACGGTCCTCCGCTTTCCTTTTCATTTGCACATATGTTTCCTCCTTGCCCTCCATAAGTTCATGAAGCATACATGAAGCCTGCTCATCATGGCCTGTTTATACTGTATTGCTTATTTTGCAAGATGTGTATGTTTGTGTTTTTACAAGACGTTTGTTTTGCAAGATGTCTATGTTCAGTTAGACCTTTGCTAATGACCCCATGGGCTCATTATATTAGATGGTACGACCGCATCACTTGTTGATGACGCCAACCCATGCCGAAGTGGGTGATTTCCCTTCCTCAAAGAAAGTTATAATGCTCATTGATTCGGCGCTATGACGGCAAGCACAGGCTAACCCCACCACCATGAAAAACAAAGCAATGATGATTACAAAGAAATTCTATTATTATATGATAAAAGTTGTAATTTGTACCTCAAGTTGATGTTATCCTTACTCCCAATAAATTTTTGCAACGTTATTTGTAATTTGTTTTAGTTGCAGCAAGAGTTTGAAGCAGAATCATCCAACCGCAACTCGTCTGAACTCTTACTCGCTCGTAATCAACTGAGTAGGTCCAGACAGTCGGAGGCGGAGCTTCGTCGAGAAGTGGGCGGTCTCAGGAACATAGTTGGTGACTTGGAACAGAAGATTGGTTAGTGGGTTATCTACAATAGCTGTGAAAGTATTGTTGTCGACTGATGAAAAATCTTTATGGAGTTGCATTAAAAATAGATTCATCGATGTTTGGCCATTACAATGAAGCCGTCGTGTTATTTTCTGTGTTTGATGTAATAATCAATATGATCCGGGTGTCAGGACGGGCATTCGACCATCAGAATGTCAAGGTAATACTCTTTCATGCATGTGTGTGTGTTGAGCAATCCATGTGTGGACTGCACAGCTGCTCTATCTAGTTAAGGAACGCTATACAGGTGAGTTGATTGCTATGGTTGCTGTCCAGGTGAATTGAGTGCTCAGTTGTACGTAGTGCTGTTGCTATGGTTACTGTGCAGGTGGGTTGATTGCTCAGTTGTAAGTAGTGCTGTTGCTATGGTTACTGTGCAGGTGAGTTGATTGCTCAGTTGTACGTATTGCTGTTGCTATGGTTACTGTACAGGTGAGTTGAATGCTCAGCTGATCGATGCAGGTGAAGTTGTCCGTCTAAAGGAAGAACTCTGCACACTGCGACTAACGACAGAACAATGCGAGGGAGAGAAGAGCGTCGCCGAGGCAGATCTCATGTCAGCGAAACAGGAAGTAAGGAAACATAAACACTTTGATGAAGTTCTGTTTGCTTCCATTCTGTTTCTCTTCAGAATGTAAATATTTTCTCTGGGTATAATTGTGAAACTTTCAATATTAAGAGTGAATATTTTTAGTAATTATATTTATTTTTCTATTGAGTGCAATTAAGTTATTTGTTAATGAAAATTTAACCTACTGCCTTATCATTGCATTATTTCTTGAATTTAGAAGACTTTAAAGGTATCTATTAGTTCGGCAACTATTTACATATTCAGTGTCAATAACTGCGATTTGGACAGACATCTGCCAATCCTGCTAATTGTCTGCCTGTATGTCAGTCTGTCTGTCTGTCAGTTTACCTGTTTGTCAGTCTGCCTCTCTGTCAGTCTGTCTGTTTGTTAGTCTGCCTATCTGTCAGTCTGCCTGTTTGTCAGTTTGCCTGTTTGTCAGTCTGCCTGTCTGTCAGTCTGCCTGTTTGTCAGTTTGCCTGTTTGTTAGTCTGTGTGTCTGTCAGTCTGCCTTGCTTGTCTGACTATATTGTCACTCTATGCTTAATTGTTTATAGATTGCATTCCTCTACGAGACAGTACAGAGAGAGTGTGAAGAGAGAAATGAGTTGACGATGGCTCTGAGTAAAGCAAAGGAACAACTTCTTTCCTACCTCACTAAACCACAAGCCACTGGTAAGCTTCTCTCCTACCTCACTAAACCACCAGCCACTGGTAAGCTTCTCTCTTACCTCACTAAACCACAAGCCACTGGTAAGCTTCTCTCTTACCTCCCTAAACCACCAGTCACTGGTAAACTTTTCTTATCACGATGCTTTACGGTTGCTTTTTGCTACATTGAAGGCGTCAGAATGAGTCATGAATGAATGAGTCAGATATAATTTTGTCCTTATGAAACATTAATTTAGCATAGATGAATTTAATTGTACGTCCAAATTATAATATTATGCACAATTCTTCGATTTTAAATACTTTTGTCAATATCGATTATGTACAGATTATATAGTTCACAAAATTTAGAATAAGCATTTTCTTCTCTTCATTGTCAAACTGCTTCAATTCGTTATCTGTATTTCTAAGAGTGAACATTCTTTAATATCCCTGTTGAAACCGATTTCAATTAATATAATTATGCCTTGACTACGGTATATAAAATGATATTGTAGTATCATCATCTTCATCATCATCATCATCGTTTCACGAATGTATCCCCATGTTGACATGTGTTCATGTTATACACTCTCGGACATGTTTCCATGTCGTGGTAAGACGTTGACAAAAGTTTCATTACCCACAAGACGAAGAAGAAGATGTGATAGAGCATGCTGGAGTTGATCAGCAAATATGTGGTTGTACATTAATGCTGCTCTTTATAGCTACAGTACAAGCTGTATAATGAAATATACACAAGACTATAATTGTAGTACACCTATGTTTATTTTTATGAAATGATTCTCACTGTTTTTTACAGCACGTTATGCATTTGACCGAAGTAGTCCGGTGAAGCAATCCGATGACCAGCAGAAGTCTATGTTCTCTGCGCCGTTATCTGCGAGTTCGACTAGGACGGGTAGAACTGCATCGAGTAGTAGCGTGATCCTTGAGCCGATCTCTCACAACCGGCTGACGTCACACGGCGGTGCTGTAGGGCGACATCTAGACGAGCAGTCAGTTGTGTCTGCAAACAGCACTAGCTCAGAGTTGGACAGTGTGTGGTCAGGGCGACACTCACATGCCAAGTATGGCTTGCATCAGAGGGAGAGTGGGAGGACTGAGCGGAGGGTGGGTTCAAGCTCACAGAGAAAGAGTTGAAACTGAACTAGGCGGTTCATCGTGAGTGATGATATGAATGTGAGATGATTGGGAGGTGAGACCTCGGTGTCTAAAACACGTCTGAAATGGAAGCATGTCTGATGTGGAAACACGTCTGACAATAATACGTATCGGAAGAGGAAACTTGACCGGCAAAGGCAGATGTCTGAAATGGAAGCCTAAAGTAGTACATTGATGGCGAATGGAGAATGAGAGGAGGTGGTGTACTTGTGATTTTATATAGCTTGCCATGTGTTCTTTCATTTAATGTTTTATCTTCATTTAATGACGAAAGTACTCAGTTCTGGGGCTTGATAAGACGTTGACCTTGCCTTGATCCAAGCCAGGAACCTCTTTTGTTTAAATTGCGTAGAGCTATCCCATCAATTCTACTCATTGCCCGTCAATTTTTGAAACTGTCATGGCACCACTTTGTCCAGCGACTGTTGTCGTGAATTATTTCGTTCCAACTCTCAGAAGTTTTTGCAGAGAGCAGTACAATCATTTCTGATAAATTGTTTCTATCAGCTGTTGATTTTGATGAAAAATGGTGAATATGTTACATCAATAATTATTTTTTAGACAGAATGTTAAACAGAATGGTGTCGGCAGCATTTTGTGTCGGCGTATTGACATGAACATAATCTAAAATCAATTTGATAGATGACAATATAGAGGGCACTTCATGCCATTACACTGAATGTAAGCAACCGTGAAGATGTTTAAGATTTTTTCATCCAGATGCTTCTCATAATGATGATGATGCTGATAGTGCTCTGTCCGAAAACAGGTCCTGGCGATGGTTATTTGTCTTACGTATT
>JAQFYQ010000914.1:0-14813 GCA_034694885.1 Buchholzia appendiculata | reverse complement strand
GGAGAGAGAGCGAGGCATATCGGATAGTCGAATATAGGTATTTCTCTTTGTCATACTTTTCAGCTGATGAGTTAACATTACAATAAAACTTATCTCAGCTGCTGATATAGTTTGCTCGTACTGCCGACTCAGCTGCATCTACTGATGCTGCTGCCGCTGCTGCTGCCGCTGCTGCCGCCGCTGCTGCTGCCGCTGCTGCTGCTGCCGCTGCTGCTGCAGTTGTGAACTGCATCATTTGAAAGTTTGTTTACGATTTGAGTCTTTGATCTGAGCGAAACTCTTCCTCAATTCTTGACCTCGTTCTGTGTCTGGCATCTGTTCAATCAAAGACATCGTGCGTCGTAAATGTACGTAACAAAGAAGCAGAATGAAATGGTTAAATGTCATCGTAATCACTAGTTTTATGCCTTCTGGCAGGTCCTTGTCTGATAAACTTCTTCATCCATCTCCATCTTCTGCGGCCCTTGTGTTTATGTTTCCATGTGACTTTTCTTGCAAAACTTTAACATGTAGTAAGAGTGAGAGCGAGAGAGAGAGAGTGAGAGAGAGAGAGAGAGAGAGAGAGAGAGAGTGAGGGAGAGAGAGAGAGAGAGAGAGAGAGAGAGAGAGAGAGAGCAAGTAATGGATATTAGAAACAGTCGAGCTAATGCGATATTTGACTTTTAAATAAAATGTAGCACAATCAAGGGTAGCATCCTCGCTCATTGTCCATTCTAGGCCATACTATGACTATGACTATATACATGTATAGTCATTGATTATCTTTAGATAAAAGGCAAAAACAGAATCGACCAGTTTGGGATAAATAATCTACCCGATAATAACTCTCTGATTAACCTACTTCAGGTTACAGAAGAGCCTGAGGACAAAAAATAATATCTATAAATTTCGAATTAAGTTCATATTTCTTAAAACTGAAATATACATGCATATAATATGCCGTGCCGAAAATTAATTGTTTGTCTAGTATGCGATTGCGTGCAATAATTTGAGTATCTTTATGAATATTTTTATTTTGGTACAAGATATGAAACCTTTGTGCGTAATTCGTGGCTATCTATACTGTCCAGGATCCTTTTCCACCTACCGGAAGTAATTTCATCAGAGAGTTATTATCGGGAAGATTATTTATCCCAAAGTGGTCTATTGACTTGAATTTTTGAAGTAGAAATTTGGAATGCTGTTTTGGAATAACTACTACATGAATCTCAAAGATCAGATATAAAGAGTAAGTTCAGATAAGGTAAATAAAGATTAATTAGTTATGGCTTAATTGCTTAATATGCTTATCCGAGAAACTGGGAACAGTTTTTTTTAGAAACCCTATCATCGCTTTGTAATTCAGATTCTATACGTCAGCATTGATTTGCTGAACTTTGTAAGCTGTGTTCGCAGTTTTTCTCAGATGTGTCCAAGTTGTTTAGTCGCAATTGCAAAATCGATGCGCGATGTGTACGTGTGTGTGTGTGGGAGGGGGTACGGGTTCAACCTCCCCCGACCAAATGGAAATTTATCTTAAAATGGTGCGTGTTTTGGCCGTTGCCGCGCTCCCTCATTAAGGTTCTTTGAACTTCACGTTACACGAAAATTATTACCAGGTCCATAGTCGGGACTTCATAGGCGGAGGGGGTCGACTACAACCAATTTGACTTTTTTTCTGGTCGTGCAGACGTTGAGGTTCAAAACAACCTTTATCAAGAAATTTTCCCAATTCATCATAAATTTGAAGAAGAATTTCGTTTCGGGATGTTCTGACTCATACCCCCCCCCCCCCACTAACTGCGGCCCTGATTACTACAAGGTGCGGTGACTCCCGTGATTGCGAATTTTCTAATATTATTACCTAAAAAAGGATCGACCGTACCTTTGGACGGTGGTAGCCTTTGGTGCGCTGTGGCAAAAGTGTGGGATATCCCCCTTCATTAAATCAGAAAGCACTACACTACTGAACTATATATGAACATGTTGTTTTATGTTTTGTAGTTTCGAAGACAACTTTCTGGCACTATGGAATAACGCCCAGTGCACGGGGCTCACAGCGTGGACCTTAAACCCAGTGCAGACCGGGCAGGGGCTGAGTCCCTGCTGAGCTTTGGATTACTTTCGTCCAATTTCTGCGACGTCACATCCGTTTCGTTTTTATGCAACAAACCTTTCCAAGCAGCAGCAAGGACTGTTCGGAATTATTCTAAGCGTGTTCTACTCCGAGCCAACAGTTTGGTTTCGCCACTACCCAGCGAGATAATTCCAAACCATGCCGGGCAAGCGAGTCACCCGACTCATTCTCGTGCTCGCCTCGCTGTTGATCATCACAACACAGGCTCTTAACGATCGACCGAGAGCTAAATATAGCGATGACGTCATTGCACGTCACGATGACGTCAGAGTAAAGAACACGCAGTTTCTGTCGGCTGGGGCTTCCGCTGATGACGAAGATCTGTTGAGAAGAATCTCTGAGATCGATGGAAAACACAGCTCGGCAGATGCGTATGGAATCTCGACTGATCCATGCGAATTCTGTCGGAGAAAACTGATGGCCGTGAAGCAACAGAAACCGGTTGAGTCCAAACCGCCTGTTGCCAAGAAACCGGTCGTTCAGAAGCCTCCTCAGAAGCCTGCTGCCACTCCTAAGAAGGCACCTGCAGCCGCAGCACCTAAACAAGCGGCTCAGAAACCTTCGCCGAAACCTGTAACGCCATCAAAACCTGTGACTCCTTCAAAACCAGTAGCATCATCAAAACCAGCTGCGAAGGTGGGCAGTACGACGGGAAAGGCAAGCCCTACCACTAAGAAACAGGTTGCTCCTACCAAAAAAGTAGACGCAAAGACAAAACCTAAAGTGCAGGCGCCAGTTTCGAAAACGATACCCAAACCGAAACCTTCATTACATAGAATACCAACGCCAAAGCCTCAGCTTCCGAAGCAAAAAGTAACGATAAAAGATCTGAACAAAAACGGGATTCCAGATGATCAAGAAGGAGACAGTGATAAAGATGGCATTCCTGACTATTTGGACGACGATGATGATAACGATGGAATACCTGATTACCTCGACTCGGACGATGACAATGATGGAATTTCCGACGACCAAGAAGGCGACTCTGATGGAGATGGCATTCCAGACTACCTCGATGAAGATGACGACAATGACGGTATTCCAGACCATTTGGACGACGATGATGATGGCGATGGTATTCCGGATGATCAAGAAGGCGATTCAGATGGCGATGGAATTCCAGATTATTACGATGATGATGATGATAACGACGGCATACCGGACTATCTGGATGTAGATGATGATGGAGATGGGATCCCAGACGACCAAGAAGATGATACAGACGGCGATGGAATTCCCGATTATCTCGACGACGATGACGATAATGATGGCATTCCAGATGATGAGGATGACGATGATGATGGAGATGGAATTCCAGACAGTCTAGAGGCTGAGAATCTGGATACCGATGGAGACGGTGTTCCGGATTATCTGGATGACGATGATGATAATGATGGAATCCCAGATCATCTAGATGAAGATGACGATGGTGACGGTATACCAGACAGTCAGGAAGTTGACTCAGATGGAGATGGAGTTCCTGACTATTTGGATGACGATGATGATAATGATGGAATTCCAGATCATTTAGACAACGACGATGATGGTGACGGTATTCCCGATGATCAAGAAGGTGATGCGGATGGCGATGGAATTCCAGATTATTACGATGATGACGATGATAACGACGGCATACCGGATTATCTGGATTTAGACGATGATGGAGATGGGATCCCTGACGATCAAGAAGACGATACAGACGGAGATGGAATTCCAGATTATCTCGATAATGATGACGATAATGATGGCATTCCTGACGATTTGGATGATGATGACGATGGCGATGGAATTCCAGACAGCTTAGAAGCGGAAAATATTGATACAGATGGAGACGGCGTTCCTGATTATCTTGATGACGATGATGATAATGATGGCATACCGGATGATCAAGATAACGATGATGACGGTGATGGCATTCCTGATGATCAAGAAGGTGATACCGATGGTGATGGAATTCCAGATTATTTGGACGACGATGATGACAATGACGGAATTCCGGATCATCTAGATACCGATGACGATGGCGACGGTATTCCTGACGATGAAGAGGGAGATACGGATGGAGATGGAATTCCAGACTATTTAGATGATGACGACGATAACGATGGAATACCCGACTACCTAGACACCGATGACGATGGGGATGGCATACCGGACGATGAAGAAGATGACTCAGATGGAGATGGCATACCAGATTACCTTGACGATGATGATGATAACGATGGCATACCAGATAGCGAAGATGATGATGATGATGGAGATGGAATACCCGATGAACTAGAAAAACTTGATACTGATGGCGACGGCATACCCGACTATCTGGATCCTGATGATGATAACGATGGCATTCCTGATCATCTAGACACAGATGACGATGGTGATGGCATACCAGATGATCAGGAAGATACCGACGGAGACGGAATTCCAGATCATCTGGATGATGACGATGACAATGATGGAATTCCTGATCATCTCGACAATGATGATGATGGTGATGGCATACCAGATGATCAAGAAGAAGATTCAGATGGCGATGGAATTCCTAATTACTTAGATGACGACGATGATAATGATGGAATACCAGACTATCTGGATAATGACGATGATGGGGATGGTATCCCAGACGATCAGGAGGACGATGCAGATGGGGATGGAATTCCCGATTATCTTGATGACGACGACGATAATGATGGAATTCCAGACCATCTGGATAATGATGACGATGGAGATGGAATTCCTGATGACCAGGAACGCGATTCTGATGGAGATGGAATTCCGGATTACTTGGATGAGGACGATGACAATGACGGCATACCAGATCACCTAGACAATGATGACGATGGTGATGGCATACCGGACGATCAAGAAGGTGACACTGATGGCGATGGCATCCCCGATTATTTAGACGACGATGACGATAACGATGGAATTCCAGATTATCTAGATAACGATGATGATGGTAATGGTATCCCAGATGACCAAGAAGATGACACCGATGGCGATGGAATACCAGACTACCTTGATGATGACGATGACAACGATGGCATCCCGGATCACTTGGACAACGATGATGACGGCGATGGCGTGGATGACGACCGAGAGGGAGATGCCGATGGAGATGGCATACCAGATATTCTCGATGACGATGACGATAATGATGGAATACCGGATCATCTTGACAACGATGACGATGGTGATGGTATACCTGATGATGAAGATGACACTGATGGTGATGGAATTCCAGATCATCTGGATGATGACGATGATAATGATGGAATACCAGATCACTTGGATAAGGATGACGATGGTGATGGAATTCCAGACGACCAGGAAGATGACGCAGATGGCGATGGTATACCTGATCATTTAGACGATGACGATGACAATGATGGAATACCAGATCACTTGGATAATGATGATGATGGTGATGGTATACCAGATGATCAAGAGGACGATGCAGACGGCGATGGCATCCCCGATCATTTAGACGATGATGACGATAACGACGGAATACCGGATCACTTGGATAACGATGACGATGGCGATGGTATACCTGACGACCAAGAAGGAGACACAGATGGTGACGGAATACCAGATTATCTTGATGACGACGACGATAACGATGGTATCCCGGACGATTTGGATAATGATGACGACGGCGATGGAATTCCTGACGATCAAGAAGGTGATACGGATGGTGATGGTATTCCAGATTATTTAGACGACGATGACGATAATGACGGAATACCAGATCATTTGGATAACGATGATGATGGAGATGGCATTCCCGATGATCAAGAAGATGACGCAGATGGGGATGGAATCCCAGATCATCTTGACGATGACGATGATAACGATGGGATTCCAGATCACCTCGATAACGATGATGATGGAGATGGTATACCAGATAGCGAAGAAGATGATTCGGATGGAGATGGAATTCCAGACCATTTAGATGACGATGATGATAATGATGGAATTCCCGATGATTTGGATAATGACGATGATGGCGATGGAATACCAGACGATCAAGAGGACGATGCAGATGGCGATGGAATTCCTGATCACTTAGACGATGATGATGATAATGATGGCATACCCGATCATCTGGACACGGATGATGACGGAGACGGTATTCCAGATGACGAGGAAGATGACTCAGATGGCGATGGAATTCCTGATCATCTTGATGATGATGATGATAACGACGGCATACCTGATCACTTGGATACAGACGATGACGGAGATGGAATCCCAGATGATCAGGAAAGAGATACAGATGGCGACGGAATACCAGATTATATCGACGACGACGACGACAATGACGGTATTCCGGATGCTCAAGATGACGATGACGATGGCGATGGAATTTCAGATAAAGTCGAAGCCAAATTACGTGATACCGATGGAGACGGTATTCCTGATCACCTTGATGACGACGATGACAATGATGGAATTCCAGATCACTTGGACCATGACGACGACGGCGATGGAATTCCGGATATACTGGAGAGGGACACAGACGGAGATGGTGTGCCAGATTATTTGGATGACGATGATGACAATGATGGAATACCTGACGATAAGGATCTTGATGACGATGGTGATGGCATCCCAGACGACCAAGAAGAGGAAAATATTGACTCTGATGGAGATGGAATACCTGATTACATAGATGATGACGATGATAATGACGGAATTCCGGACCATTTGGATAGTGACGATGATGGAGACGGAATTCCCGACCACCTGGAAGGAGACTCAGATGGAGATGGCATCCCGGACT
The DNA here is from genome assembly GCA_034694885.1 of Buchholzia appendiculata. Lineage (NCBI taxonomy): Eukaryota > Metazoa > Annelida > Clitellata > Enchytraeida > Enchytraeidae > Buchholzia > Buchholzia appendiculata. The sequence goes on along the minus strand of JAQFYQ010000914.1, from coordinate 7,911 downwards.
ACTTAGATGACGACGACGATAATGATGGCATACCGGATGATCAAGATAACGATGATGATGGAGATGGAATCCCGGATGATGAGGAACTGGAGAACATTGATTCAGATGGCGATGGTATTCCTGACTACATTGACGATGATGACGACAATGATGGAATACCTGATGATAAAGACGATGACGACGATGGTGATGGAATACCAGATCATCTGGAAGGCGATTCCGATGGCGACGGCATACCAGACCATTTAGATGATGATGACGACAACGATGGAATTCCGGATGACCAGGATGACGATGATGATGGCGACGGAATTCCAGATAGTCAAGAGAAACATAACCTAGACAGTGATGGAGACGGAATCCCGGATTACATAGATGATGACGACGACAACGACGGAATTCCCGATCACCTCGATAGCGACGACGATGGTGACGGGATACCGGATCACCTGGAAGTGGACACAGATGGAGATGGCGTTCCAGATTATCTCGACACAGACGACGATAACGACGGAATACCTGACAGCGAAGATGACGACGATGATGGCGATGGCATCCCAGATCATTTGGAACCCGACAACATTGACAGCGATAATGATGGTATCCCAGACTATCTGGATGATGATGACGATAACGATGGAATTCCAGACGATAGAGATAACGATGATGATGGCGATGGTATCCCAGACGACGAGGAAGAGGGAAATATCGATTCGGACGGTGACGGAGTTCCAGATTATCTTGACGACGATGACGATAACGACGGCATACCGGATCACCTAGACAACGACGACGACGGAGACGGTATCCCAGATCATCTGGAAGGCGATACTGATGGGGATGGAATCCCTGATCACCTCGACGACGATGACGATAACGATGGTATTCCGGATGACGAAGATGACGACGACGACGGAGACGGAATACCAGACGATGAGGAACCGGAACGGAATGATATGGACGGCGACGGAATTCCTGATCACCTGGATGACGACGATGATGGAGATGGCATCCCAGACCACGAGGACACCGACAACCGTGTCGTGAATATAGTCGACGACGCAAATAAAGATTCTGATGGCGATGGAATACCGGACGACATTGATACCGATGACGATAACGACGGAATTCCAGATCATCTTGATGACGATCGCGATGGCGATGGAATCATCGATGATTCCGACGGCGATGGAATTCCAGACAGCATTGATACGGATGATGATAATGACGGTATATCAGACCAGGATGAACTGGATGCCACGAAGGATTCAGACGGTGACGGAGTGCCCGATATCCTGGACGACGATGATGATAACGATGGAATCCCGGATAGTCTCGACACGGACTCTGATGGGGATGGGATAACGAATGAGGATGAGATGGACATGCGCGGGGCGTCCTTCCGGTATGAAGAGATCGACAAGGACGAAGATCTCGATCTTTTCGATTTTATGACGTCACTCGTTTTCGAACCTGCTCAAAAATCCACGTCACGATTAAGGCACGCAGCGACCCACCGGGAACCTGCCAAGAAATCTAAGAAAAGTGACGATGATGATGACGACGACGATGATGATGATAACGATAAAGGTAACGATGGCGTTGGAAGCATAACGAAGTTTTTAACCGGTTGGTTTAGCTCGGACGAGAAAAACGGCAACGGCGATAAAAAAGAAAAAGGACGATAGCTAAAGATTTGCATCTGATTTTTAGGAGTCGTGTGTGTATAAACAAATGTTTTGTGATATTGACTCCGCCTCTTTCTCTCCTGATTGGATGAATAATTGTCCTATCCTGTCGACGTGCGATTGTAAATACAGGGCTAAAGCGTTCAGTTTTTTTATGTAGTTTTGCCCCCTCATCCGAGTCATTTCACATGGCGCTGAAACCAATGGCATTGTCATCGCATTTCATGTTGCTGTAATGTTCTGTTACACGGGCTGGTTAGTCGAGATCAAATTAGTCACTGAAAGACTTTAACTCGGATCGCTTTCATGAGCTAAATTACAAGTTTTTTTCTAATTTTTAGTTTGTCCCGTTTCCAAGTCATTTCGCACGGCACTCAAAACCAATGGCATTGTCAATATTGTCATAGCAATTCATGTTACTGTAATGTTCTATCACACTTGCACATCTCGTGGAGGTGAAATTTGTTAACGCGGGACTGGTTTTTATTTGCTAAATTACAAGTTTTTTTAGTTAATTAAAAAATGTTTATATTAGATCTCAAGAATATTGTGGATTACGCTGTAAGATAATTCAATTGCTGCACTATCAATGTTAATTTGCTGCACTGTTAATTTGCCTGTCACTTTTATCATTACAATTAGGCTTTTACATTTTGAGCTAATTAGCTGCTATTGATGATGACGGCAATAACATTAATGATCAGGATTGTGATGATAATAATAATGATGACGATGGCTATTGTCTTTTTTCTGCACAAGCCAATGCACTCCTGCAAACAGGAATCTCTAAACACGGCACGGAGTTTATTAGTCTGCATCGGAATCAAATTAAGGTGTTATTATTATACTTCATTTTTATTGCGGCGCGGTATTTATTAAAAATTCAATATTAATCTATCACCCGTGAAAAGGTTACTGGAAGATGGTACGCGAGAAAGTAACAATACGAGAACCATCCGTTATTATGTTGCTTCGAATTATCAGGAGATAAATATTAATATTACTGATGTTACTATTATTATTGTTTTCTATGTTTGTTGTTACTGCTGTGGTTGTTTGTACGTATACTAATAAAAACAATCCTGGCCCACATTCATATCTTCCTCACTTTACCAAGCTGGAAACGTTCGTAGTTAAAGTCTAGATGGATGTTTTCTACACTCACGTATACCAACCTCATACACAATCATTTCTTCTCCTCTCCTTATGTAATATAAAAGTTGATTTAATCACTGTATCTGTACAATTAAATTTGCACTATTAGTCCGACTAGGCAAAACGATGATAGTCTTTGCTTGATTTATTTAATTATAATGATCGGTATTTTTTATTTTGGATCTGATCTATCTGTTCTATTTCGAGCAATTATGGTCAACATACTTATGTAGGAAATCATCGTCGTTGTCATCATCATCATCATCATCTTCTTCTTCTTCTTCATCATCATCATCTTCTTCATCTTCTTCATCATCATTTTCATCATCATCATCATCATTATCACCATCTCCCGCGTACTTCTCACGCATTTCCTAGATTAGGCAATAAGCAAAAAGTCACCAACGAAAATAAAAATAAACACGCAAATGAAATAATCTTATTGTCAACATGTCAGTCCGAAGCTAAGGAAACTTACTAAAGCAAAGCATAGAATAATGTGTAATTTGTGTATAGCACAATGTTCATGTGGATCAATTGTATAGATCAATGCCAACTGATTTCCAAACTTTAAATTGACTCTTGAAAGCCGAGTCGCTTTAATTAAAATTATAATTAAGGCCCAACCTGTCACGTTTTGAGAGGCTCAACAAATCGTCATTACGGGTCTCTCTCTCAATGCTCCTTTCTAAACTTGCTTTAAAGTCAAACTTTTAGCGTATAAAGTTACAAAGATACATGTATGTATAGTTCTGTAGAACATTACAGAAGTACTGACACAACTCAATATTATTTTACAGCCTTTATGCGGATTGCGGAATATTTTCAATAAAACGCCATTATATTTTATTTTAAAAAGCTTAACTGCAGAACCTAACGCTAGATTTGCGACTCGCGAGTCATTTATGAGGTCAAACGCTGAAAAACACCTAGGTACCATAAGTAGACGCGCATATATCCAGAATATACTTTCTGTGAAGTTTTGCTGTCTAGAATTTTGAAACGACTTTTAAAATTTATTATCATTTTTCGGGGTTCACTGGAAATATTTCTGGCTAGCGGGAAGGTGGAGCGTGGCAGCTTCCATAACATGAACTATTTTAAGAAGAACAAAATCATTTCCATAACCTCCCTCCCCAGAAAAACGGCCCTGACAATAAAACTGTATAATTATATTAATTACCAAACACTGCAACCGAAAAAAGTGGCTAAACGACGTTAGATAACCTGGTAATTATATTCTTTGTCATTGAGTCATAGAATTGATCATAGTAACAACCAATGGAGAAAACTCATCTCAAACTTGGCTATTGTGTTAAGTGTGCAAATTCATTGCCTCCAATCTCACTTGGTGAAATATTTTCTGGTTTTCTCACAAAGCAGTTATCTACAATCATAATCGCACAAATTTATACAGATTTTCTGAACATTTTATTACGATGAGGCAAGCATATTTATTGATGTATCGGTTATATTAATGATGCCAGTATCACCGGCATTATATGAAGTAGTAATATAGATATTATAATTTTTAATCGAAATTATGCACGTAGTGTTAACGTCTTCGTGATTGCATTGTAGAACAATTTGATGTATAAAATAGCATTACTCTCTATGTTCTGTTTATGAAGAGTGCAAAGGTAAATTACAGCGATGTTGAGCAGAAGAATAAATGATACAAGAACTTCACGAACAAAATAACGACCGATTCTGGCTTCATGTAGACAAAAAATTCTCGGTCGAAAGAAACACTCATCGTTTGCATATTTTTTAACGAAAAATTAAAGGGACTGCGCACTTAAAACGATGTGATTAATGTAAAAGTAAACGATGAACTAAAATCGTTTAAATAGACTACACTAATTGTTAACACACCGCGCGGTTCAAAATGGTGATAATGTCACTTTCTCTCTCCCACAAATGAAGGTCAGATCACAACAAAATGGCCAGCGCAATTCCAAACGAAACCAGTGTGATCTGCTACAATTAAGAATACGTGAAAGTATGTTTCGTAATTGTAGAACATATGTTGTATTCTATCCGTCCAACTTTCATGACCGCCTTCCCAATTTCGCTCCATTACCACATTATCGATTACCCCATTTTGTAAATGTACACTGGGTACAACTTTCTCGTAGTAATTTCTTTACACAGCTACGCATGCTTTTTCACAAACTCCTTTTGTATAATTATATTCACTGCTAACAACTTTCTTCCATTCTATAATCTAATATTCCTGATCAACCAATAAAGAGCGCTCTAGCTTTAGAAGCACCCTGCATGAACTAAAATAGGCGTGGCTTCCTAGAATATGACATCTGCCTCACGTGCAATACCGTTACGCGCTCGCACGTGTGTCCAGCGCCACGCACGTGCGACCAGCCCGTGAGTCCAGCCGTGCACGTGCGTCCAGTTAGGCTATTCACGTGCGCCCAATGCGCGTGCTTCTAGGAACCCTGTGGCGCTGCTCGCTACTCTGCTACGGGTGACATGCAATAAGAGAGCATTGCTTAAATACAGCCAGCTTTGCGTCGCCGTCTCACATCTGCCTTCAGCTTTCTACAGAAATACACGCGTCTTACGGTCGTTGTATGTTTTTATCTGTTATTTTTACTTCTGTGGTTTTGTTGTTGCACATCTAGTCGAGCATTTCATTGTACATTACAAAGTTACGTTGCAAGTAAGCAAGTAATGTCGTAACGTCAGGTTACTGTAACGGTTCTTCGTAGTAGGTTTCCACAGTGAACTAACCTTTCTTAACTCGCGCTTTCTTATCTGATTGACTCGTAGCACCTCAACCTCAACAGGTATTTATATTGATTTCTTATTATTATTTCTTTCATTTCGTTTCATTTCATTTTCGTTTCATTTCGTTTTTTTTCTTGATTTCTTATTATTATTTCTTTTATTACTCATGGCCGTATGTAAGGGGAATTGACGGGATCAAATCCCCAAATAACAATTTCTTATTAATATGGTTCTTCTTTTAGTTCGTTGCTACACTCTCCCTAAGCTGCTCACCAGAACAAGTTCCCCTTTAGCCTCCCCCACTTCAATATGAAAACTTTTTAACGTGTTAATTCAAATAGTAAGAAGATACTCAGAAATCGTTTTGCAGAGAAAAAATGAAATGAATTTCTGGCCCCCCGGTATGTATTTGTCGTGCAGCGTTCAGCGGCCGAACTTTCGACTTCAAATTCTTCAAAATGTTAAGTTCCTTTACTATGCGACCTCGAAAAAAGTGGCGTTTTATAAATTTTGGTTGTTTCTTCTTAAAATACCTACATTGCAAAAAAAAATCTTCTTAACTTTGGGGTTCAATGGACCGAGCACTAAGAATATACCCTCAAAGACGTATACCATCAAGAAAACGTCGTGAAACAGATGTTTTTCACTAAAAAAATATCAGTTAATTAGAAAGACTTCCAATACAATTTGAGCACATTTACCTGCGTAGAAATGATATAGAAATGTGTGTTCCAAGGTTAAGGATATTATTTTTCTATAGCCTTTTAACAACGCCTGGAATTTCTAATCTCTAAAGATTAGGTTGTAAAAACGTCAGTTTCCTGCGTTATTGGACCTAAATGGTGAATTAATTGATTACGGTATACGCTTTGGGTTTATTTCCCCCGCTGTGTAATTGTACCCCAGTCGTGAAGTCCGAACCAATATTAATGAGACCACTCTCACCCCCCACCGCCCTCACACCTCCTGGGGACCGCAGTGGCGCGAGCCAATGAACAGTAGGGGGCTGCAGTGACGTTATGCATCACAGACCATACCTCACAGTGTCCCGAATGCTGCTTTTTGCTAAAAATGTTGGATTCATGATGCTTGAAACAAATTTCCCCTAAATTTTTTCCTTTGAATTCAGGTTTTTTAAGAATTTTTTTAAAAGGTCGCCAAATTTGTTTTTAAGTCAACCCCCCAAATAATAATTTCTTGAAAAAAGGTCGTCAAATCTTTTTAAAATACACCACCACCCCCCCCCCCCTTCAATGAAATCCTGACTACGGCCCTGTGCTTGGGGAATTATCGACCTTTCACAAAAGCGACGTAAAAGCGACGTTGTCTGTCATCAAAACCATCTTCACCTGGTTCACCACAATCATATGTCGCCTTCTGAAGGGAAGCGAATCACAGACCCGTAGCCAGGATTATTTTCGGAGGGGGGCTTGATATTTCCAAAATATTTAAATGACAATGGCCAAACTTGCAAAATTTTATGAAAATTTTTCTTTTGGATGGTGAACTCGGAACCACACACCCCTTAAATAGGGCTTGATTGACTATTAAATATGTCCGTCTGATTATTTGTAGCCGTTCCCTCTGAATATTTAACCACACACCGTTTATATTGCAGCAAAAGTAAGCGTGCTTACCGCTGGGCAGTAGGTACATATTCTTCACTTTTCTCCAGTTTTAGTTTGCTCATATTTTCTCGAAGATCAAATTCGTGTGCACTCTTTCAATGCTTAATCACGTGAAGTAAGTGGCACGTGCTTGTTACAACGAAAGTATTGATATTGAGTTGATGACGTGAGAGCAGATATTTTTATACACCCACCCCCGCCAGCGGGGGATTATCATCTGCCCCTCATACAGTTATTTTCGACACTCCACCAAGTTCAATTTTCACTATGCCCCCCCCCCCGCTGGGAGGGGTGATAAGCTTTTGAAAGAAAAAAAAATTGAGAAAGAACAAAATTGTCGTCCCAGCTAGTCAGGAAATTTGTTGCCATCATCCCCTTTTTCGCCACCCCCCCCCCCCCGGTCTTCGAAAAAAATGTCGTCGCCGCCAGCATCAGGCCATGGATGTTGGCACACATCTCGAGATCTATTTTACACCTCATCCTTACTTACAATGAATTACAAATAAATCTGAAATAAAGAAGCAGTCAATCATAAAGTTTTGAAGTGTGACACTGTATGGATTTCACTTTTGTAGTTTATCGAAGGTTCTATTGTAAATCATAAGGTGCAATAACATCTTTTGCACCACCTCCCGTCCTCTGTTTGTTTGTCTGCCTGTCTGTCAATCTCTCTCTCTCTCTCTCTCTCTCTC
>JAQFYQ010000913.1:0-14815 GCA_034694885.1 Buchholzia appendiculata | reverse complement strand
TCTCTGTCTCTCTCTCTCTTTCTCTCTCTCTCTCTCTCTCTTTCTCTCATTCTCTTTCTCACTCTCTTTCTCTCTCTTTCTTTCTCTCTCTCTCATGTTCAAGTTAAATTATGTTTTATTGATAGAAATAAGAGACGCGCATAATTTATTTTACGATTCTTGTATACAGGCAGATATAGGACCACTCTCTTGATGATGGTCACGTCTCATCCTATTGTCCTAGGATGATCTCTTGCTGTCTCCTTCTCTGTGTGTCTCGATTCATTTGTTGGTTCTGTGTTTGCAGAATGATCTGTTGGTGATGGTGAATGGAGTGAAGGTGACGAGTAGCAAGCAAGCAGCAAGACTTGTTAAGCAAGCAACTGAGAAGTAAGATTCTACCTTTCTTCAACCTTTTGTAAATCATCATGCGCAAATACATTCTGCACATATGGCAGTGGAGTGACCGAATAGGTCAGTCGTTAGCGTTCACGTTTCGCATTGAAGAGGTAGAGGGTTCGCCTCCCAGCGACGACTGATTGTGTTCAGTAGCAAACCTGGGCAAATTTTTAACACTCCATTGCCGGTACGGAAAGGACCTTTGGCCGCCCACCCGTGCTCATCTGGCGTAGTGGATCGGTGGTAAAAGTCATGCGTAACACATAAGACAAATGACCATCGCCAGGACCTGTCTTCGGACAGAGCACTATCATCATCATGTAGTATTATCTTCATGCATCTCGTCAGTTTTTGACATAAAGACTGTGGTGATGGTTAATCAGTGCGAATACAGGTTTCACTGTTTTCTCACACTTGATGACATACCTTCAAGTATGTCGTCATACATGCGGTAACTTCCAGATAGAGTAACGTCTTGCTGTAGTAACATCTTGCTGGAGTAGCGTCTTGCTGGAGTAACATCTTGCTGGAGTAACATCTAGCTGGAGTAACGTCTTGCTGGAGTAACATCTTGCTGGAGTAGCGTCTTGCTGGAGTAACATCTTGCTGGAGTAACGTCTTGCTGGAGTAACATCTTGCTGGAGTAACATCTAGCTGGAGTAGTGTCTTGCTGGAGTAACATCTTGCTGGAGTAACATCTTGCTGTAGTAACATCTAGCTGGAGTAACATCTTGCTGGAGTAACATCTTGCTGTAGTAACATCTTGCTGTAGTAACGTCTTGCTGGAGTAACATCTAGCTGGAGTAACATCTTGCTGGAGTAGTGTCTTGCTGGAGTAACATCTTGCTGGAGTAACATCTTGCTGGATTGACATCTTGCTGTAGTAACATCTTGCTGGAGTAACGTCTTGCTGGAGTAACAACTTGCTGGAGTAACGTCTTGCTGGAGTAACATCTTGCTGGAGTAGCGTTCCACCAGATTGCACAACGTTGATATGAATCAATTGACCTGCATTGAATTAGGTTAACAAGGCCTGCGTAGAGTGCATTGGTTATCAGATGAACAAATGTCAACTAAAGACGTTCATGGTTTCAAAGAAGCGGTGCAAGAAGATGTTCCAGGGTTCGTTTGTGAAGAGAACGCTGTCTTTGTGTGTTTAACAGTGTTGTCATGGAAACGTTGATACGAATGATGATGCTATTGTTGTGCTGATAGTTTGGTGCATGTCTTTGTGCATGGCTCTTTTATTGACATTGTGCATGTGTTCTTAGATTGACAGTTCGTATTGAACGTTGCACTTCTTCTGCACCTTCAGTCAAGCATCCTTCAGCCTCACAGCCTACTTCAGTCTCTCAGTCTGCCTCAATCTCTCAGTCTACTGCTTCAGTCTTTCAGCCGTCTGCTTCAGTCTCTCAAGCCGTCATATCAGTCAGTCAGCCTACAGTTTCAGTCTCTCAGCCTGCGATCATTGCTACACAACCTGACGCAGTGAAACATCTACCAAGCAAGGTCGGACATAATAGGGCAAAGATCTGTTGTTAGCTATTGGTTGTCTGTTGTGAGCTATTGCTTGTCTGTTGTTAGCTATTGCCTGTCTGTTGTTAGCTATTGCTTGTCTGTTGTTAGCTATTGGTTGTCTGTTGTTAGCTATTGGTTGTCTGTTGTTAGCTATTGGTTGTCTGTTGTTGGCTATTGCTTGTATGCTAAGATAATAATGTAGTGACAGAGTTACACAATTGTTGTGTATTACTTTCTGCTATCTTTACGGATGTGACTAAATCTAAGCATTTAGTTACGTGTTGTTTCTGCACACATTGTGTGTGTGCAGAATATGTGTCTTCCCGTGCTTGCATATTATTATGAATTTGCTGCTGTCAGTTTGTGAGTATGGTTTCTGCCGTGTTTTTTGGTATGCTTCTTGTATTTGTTTTTGTCAGTGTCTGTGAATGTTGTTAAAAATGTGTCTTTGTTGTTGCCTTTGTCCATGTTGAAAATTTGCTTTTGTCCATGTTGATAGAAATGTACCTGTGTCTGTATTGCCAGATGTACCTGTGTCTGTATTGCTAGATGTACCTGTGTCTGTATTGCTAGATGTGCCTGCATCTATGTTGCTGTAAATTGCAGGAACTCACTTTGGATCCGGTTTCATCTCTCGCTGGTGATGGTGGAAAAGATGCCTATGTGGACCTGGAATGTCTGGCTGCCATCTCAGCCGAGACTCCCTACGTTCCTGACAGGACAAATGTCTCCACTCCAGTTAGGAACGAATCTGGAAAACAGAAGCTAGCCGCGACGGAAATGCGATCTCAACCATCGAGCGGAAGAGGCTCTCCTCAGTCTGGAGTTGCTGAGGTTCGATCTCAACCTTCCAGCGGAAGAGGCTCTCCGCAGACTGGACTGGCTTCCTCCCAAACTCAACTCAGCTCGTCAGCTCCAAGCCCAAGTGTACTGCCTGCGATGACATCACCGGATGCTTCCACATCAAAGAAACCAAGCTCTGCCAAAGCTTCTACTTCCACAGCAACGCCTACTAGTGGAGTTGGAGCAATATCCAGGAAGGGCATCAGTCACATTCTCAACACGGGTACAAACCTCTTTCAACGTAGAAAGTCCAAACAGTTGAATGAGCAGACAATGACCGATGTGTTTAGGTACACGAAAGACTCGCAGGGCGTAGATTGTACGAATGACAGGCAGGCGGAGAAACGACTGAGTAAGACTGGTGAGGGTGAAGAAGAGCCAAGTGTGGGAACAAGAACGGCTGACAAGCATTCGAGCAGCAAACTTGCCTCCGACACTGAACAAACAAAGAACAAAGAGAAAGAAGGGAGCAGTCGCGCAGCCAATAAGAGAACAAGTGACTCTGGACGTGTGTCCGAGCTGAACGGCGAGGGTTCAGACAGTGGTCGGAGAGCCGGCACGCCGCTTGCTGCACGTGGATCAGCGCAGGACTTGGTAGCAAGAACGGACGGCGCAAGTAATGCAGACAGTGACTCGGACATCATCGCTGTCGATGGACAGTCCAACGGGCGAAGTCGCGACAGTTCGAATGAGACGTCGTCCAATGACAGGATGCCGTGTGAGACAAAACTCCAGGCGTCCAGTCACGTCAAAGATCTCAGTAAACAAGATGAACAATTGAAAGGCAGATCACTTTTCTCTATTTCCAACTCTCATTCCATTGGTTCCAACATGGACAGTGTCGCCGACAGCAAGAGTTTGGATGTTGATAGGATTTCCTTGTTGAGTGCCGACACAGCTTGTGAAGACACTTCAGAGCAGGATGAGCCATCCAAGGCAACAGAGGTAGGTAACTCTTGGTAATACTGAGGTAGGTAATTCTTGGTAGTACTGAGGGAGGTAACTCTTGGTAGTAGTAAGGTAGGTAACTCTTGGTAGTAGTAAGGTAGGTAACTCTTGGTAGTACGGAGGTAGGTAACTCTTGGTAGTTATGAGGTAAGTAATTATTGATAGCACCGAGGTAGGTAACTCTTGGTAGTAGTAAGGTAGGTAATTCTTGGTAGTACCGAGGTAAGTAAATTAAGGTGGTGCTTAGGTAGGCAACTCTTGGTAGTTACGAGGTAGGTAACTCTTGGTAATAGTAAGGTAGGTAACTCTTGGTAATAGTAAGGTAGGTAATTCTTGGTAGTTATGAGGTAATAAATTAGGGTAGTGCTTAGGTAGGCAACTCTTGCTGGTGCAAAGTAATGTTGGTAGTTGTGAAGTAGGTAATTTGCTAATACAAAGATAGGTAGCTCTTGGTAGTACAGAGATAGGTAATTCTTGGTAGTACAATGAAAGGTATCTCCTGAAAGTACAATGAAAGGTATCTCCGGCGCCAGGCAGCCGAAGGCGGTACGGGGCCCTAGTCTGACGGAGACTAGGACGGGAGACAAACAACAACAAGGTATCTCTTGGTAGTACTAGAGTGGGTAAATCAATTTAGCACTTAGGTTATGAGATATGACCTATACGCCCAGTCAAACCCAAACTATTCATCACCATCATCAGCTGATTGTACTATTTGCTTCCGCAAGATGTCTGTGCTGAGCATATGTATATACTTAAATAATTCAGGGCCAGCGAAATTCAATAATGCACAGGGTCGGTGAAGGCCTCATTTTGAGCTTAGAATAAATCATCTATGAAAACGATTGTGATGAAGTTCACCAATACGTGGCATGGTATAATGAACATTGACATTGCTACTGACTACATGCATGTACTTCTTCGATGCGGGCTGGGGAGGCGGGGGCGGGGAGCATTTCAGTGCGAATAGAGCGCCTGCTTTACTACGCCTGCTTTACTACATGGTAAGACGTTTTATTGTAAATGATTGGTTTCATTTCAGTTTTGTTGATTTCACAAGTTGTTTTTCTTTACTGTTCTCATGCTTTGAGTGACCTAGTAACTTTCTTGAGCTCTTACAGTTTTAGATTATTGATTAATTTCCTTGCAGCGCGGAGATCTAGACGACGTGGTTGATAGCAAAGGTCAGAGTTCAAAGGAAAGAAAGCCGTCAGGTACAAATGCGCTGGAGATGTTCAAGACGAGGCTCGTCAAAGCATCCATTGTACGTAGCTTTTCTTTGACTTTGTGATAGCCCTCCGTTTCGATGTTGAACATTTCTCGTAGCATTCCTTCGCATGTCTGACGAGTTAAACTTTGAGATTGAGGAGGAAGCTGTGACATTCTGGGGAATATTTAAAAATCTGTGTTTTTTTCAAACATGAATGACAATATTTCTACAGATCCTCTATTTGCATTTCACAAATTTGCAGATAGGTATTTGTGTGTACCTGGAATATTGTCTCAGTATAAGTACTGTAGTCAGGAAGGGCATCCGTCTGTAAATCCTTTTCATTATTCAAAGTATCAGTGTTATGCTCAATGAATTGGCCAAGTGCACAATCATGAGATTAAAGGCTGCAACTTTTGAGGGGAAGTAGCCCTTGAGGCAGAGGCAGCAACCATCAGGACTAAAGCAGTAACCCCAAGGCTAAAGCAGTAACCCCAAGGCTAAGGCAGTAACCCCAAGACTAAAGCAGTAACCCCCGAGACTAGAGCAATAACCCCCAAGGCTAGAGCAGTAACCCCCAAGGCTCAGTCTGGAACCCAAAGGGTGAGGCACTAACGTTGAACCTGTGGTAGTGATTCACAACATCAAGGCAGTAAACAGTGCATTGAATTGCTTGTTTCTTTTGGGGCTTCCCATCACTGGGTTTATCCTTACGCCTGGGTTTCATTACAGAACTGATCACTTCAATCAGTATTGATAATAGTAGCTATCATAAATAAGCTGTGACATTCTGTCAAAAATTTAAAAATCTGTGTCTTTTCAAACGTGAATGCCAATATTTCTATAAATCTTTTATTTACATTTCGCAAATTTGCACATAGGTATTTGTGGTTAGCCTACCTAGAATATATAAGAACTTGTATAAGAATAAGAACTTGTATGCATTTACAAGGAATTTGAAGGAAATGATTATTGTTTACTTTAAGATAAGTAGTCGTGCATACTTGAGAGAAGTACTTGTTTATACATGTAGAATCCAGGTTTCAATGAGAAGTTCAGTTTTGGCGTGGAAGAGAGGCACAGTTATCTGAATGTCGGTGTCTGGTGTAAGCAACCGGAGAAGTTGGACAGTAAACAGGTCAAGGTCATCAAACCTTGCAAAGATCTCCTTCTCGGACATGTACGTCTCTCTCTCTCTCTCTCTCTCTCTCTCTCTCTCTCTCTCTCTCTCTCTCTCTGTCTCTCTCTCTCTCCATTTACTTGTTTCTTTTTATCGCAAGACATTTTTTCTAAATTGAGATTGCTACTAAGGAGTTTTTATTGTAAAGTAGATGTAGACGTCACCAAATTTGTCTTGATTACACTGTCACGCGGAGATGGCAGAGCATACTGATGTTGATCAATAGCTATGTTAGTGTTGTTCTGATTTAGTCGGATTAAATCTGAATTTCTTTTTGATTTAGTGAATTTAATGGTAGACAGCTTTTCCTGTAGCTAATTGTCTAACTGCCAATCTTGTCGAACAAATGGGGGAACACGGCCAGTCTGTTGTTATGATTAACATTACTTGGCAGTGAGCATTACAAGTAAATGATAATGTTTTGGCATTTTTTTCAGTACCGTAGCATTTAATGAAATTTTTCTGATAACATCGAATGTTGTCAGAAGAATAGTGCGTTGTGCTGTTGTTCACATGTTTGTTTTTATGTGCCTCTTATATAACTGATCACGGAGCTCAATGTTTGTGTGTTTGTTTGTTTAGATCAGTATACCTTTAATGAACGTAGCTCTGGAGTGCCTTGCTACACTTCAAGGTGACGTCACAAATACCTACTCTCTGACTCCTTCAGACCTACACAAGCCTGGGTTTGTAGTCAAGTTCCACTTTGTAGTCTGTAGAAATCTCGTTTAGGCCTAATTTAGTTGAATCTAATTTAATCTAGTAGCTTCTCTTGTGAATGTTTGCACACCGTGGTAGGTTGGCAGGAGATATAGTTGAGTTAGTCAAAGACATCAGAGAGTGCATCACATTGCGAGCCTGGGTTTATGCTTGAATCGTATGAAAGATAGTTTTCTGCTTTGCTATGAAACTGAATGAAAGATTTAAGCGGTGTGTGTATTCATGCTGTATGAAAAGAATATTCATCAAGTTCAGTGGTTCAAAATGTCTCATCTTGACAGTTGGTTGTTTTTTGGGTTCTTTTGGGTTTTTTGGGTTTTGTGATTGGTTGTACTGTATTTGATTGGTTGAATGTGATTCGTTGTATCTGATTGGTTGACTGTGATTGGTTGAATGTGATTGGTCGAATGTGATTCGTCGAATGTGATTGGTGAATGTGATCGGTTGACTGTGATTGGTTGAACAGAAAAGCTCAATACTCTCATCTTGTCTCACACTCTGGCTTTGAGGAGACGTGTTGCTATGGAGACATAACTCTTCATTGTACGTACGGCATGCAGTTGATGAGTAGAAAGGAGCGGGAAGTCATACTGCAGGAGTACGACGAGAAGTGCAGCAGACTATTGAGTGGTGCTGCACCAGATGATCAGACAGATGGCGTCACATTCAATCAGGACGCTGGAATTCAAATATCTGCTGAGTATGTGCTCTGATTCGTAGGTTGCATTACAAGTAGTTGAGAGAAAATAACTTGGATTTCACAATGTGCCCAAATATTAAATTTGAGCGCCATAGATTGGAATCATTGTTTTCCTTTCCTCTTTGTGTCAACATTGATTAAACCAAAGTAAATCTTTTCTATGAAACATTGTCTTAAAACTTTTCACTTTTTGTTTTAATAACTTATTCATGCTGCATCTATAACAAGGGCAAACGTGTAGTGAATCGGAGGCATGAGCAGTGCACTGGTGAGTGCATGTGCACTAGTGTGCATGTGCACTGGTGAGTGCTGTGCACAAGCGAATGAAAATTGTTTGAATCTAATTTCTTATGCAAACTTGAAGTGTGAAATGTTTTGCCTAACTTTAGCCATGTGTGTAAGTGTACCATCTTGTTCATGTGTGGTGTGCCTAGAAATCACTGTGTTGCTTTGTTATCAATGTCATGCATGGCCTTATTATTGGATAAAGTTGAGGCTAAATGCCTTGTAGTGCAGCTTTGAGATTTGTTTTGTTCCTTGCCTTTGTTGAACCGTATAGAATGCCTTGCCTTTTTAAGGTATAGTAAAGAATTCCTTGTTCTTGAGAACATTCCTTGACGTCATCATTGTAAAATGTTCAAGATAACTTGGATACACTTGTCATTGTATCAGTTGAGTGTTAGTCTTACTTACTCTTACTCTTACTGGAAACACTGAGTAAAGAAGTGCAGTCTTCTGTATCACTGAGATTGAGACTGTTGTCTGGCTACTTGTATCACTGAGTCTGTGTGCTTGTATCTCTGAGTCTGTGTGCGTGTATCACTGAGTCTGTCTGCTTGTATCTCTGAGTCTGTCTACTTGTATCACTGAGACTGTCTGCTTGTATCACTGAGACTGTCTGTTTGTATCACTGAGTCTGTCTGCTTGTATCACTGAGACTGTCTGCTTGTATCACTGAGACTGTCTGCTTGTGTCACTGAGTCTGGTTGCTTGTGTCACTGAGTCTGTGTGCTTGTGTCACTGAGTCTGGTTGCTTGTGTCACTGAGTCTGTGTGCTTGTATCTCTGAGTCTGTTTACTTGTATCACTGAGTCTGTCTGCTTGTATCTCTGAGTCTGTTTGCTTGTATCACTGAGTCTGTGTGCTTGTATCTCTGAGTCTGTGTGCTTGTATCTCTAAGGCTGTCTGCTTGTATCTCTAAGGCTGTTGACTGTGTGTAGAAAAGTGTCGTCACTACATGGCAAGAGGAACTCTACCGGTGTCTCTTCAAACAGCTCATCTCCTGCAGGCAGACAACATCACTTCACCAGTACTCACTTCACTTCAGCCACGTACTGCAAGTTCTGCTCCAAGAAAGTAGGTCATGTTCATATCTAGGTCACTCATTCACTGCAAGTTCTGTTCCAAGAAAGTAGGTCATGTTCATATCTAGGTCACTCATTCACTTCAAGTTCTGCTCTAAGAAAGTAGGTCATGTTCATATCTAGTTCAGATCAGACGCTTACTGTAAGTTCTGTTTTGAGAAAGTAGGTCATGATTATAGATATAGCAGCGTCAGTCAGGTATTGAAGTTCTGCTGCAAGGTAGGTTAGTCTTGAGTATATCTAGGACAACTACTTGCTGCACAGTTTACTGCAAGAAAGTTGTTCAGGATTATATCTTTTTTAAATCAGGATGATAAAAATCAAAGCGCCAAACAATCAAAAGACCAAACAATCAGAGGCCAAACAGTAGGCCAAACAATCAAAAGGCCAAACAGTCAAAAGGCCGAGCAATCAAAAGGCCAAACAGTCAAAAGGCCAAGCAATCAAAAGGCATAATGTTCTGAAGACCGAATAGTCACAAGGCCGAACATTAAAAATTGTCAAGAATCATTAAATTTATTGATTTAAATTCTTTCGGACCTTTAACTGTTCAGCCTTTTGAATGTTTGGCCTTCTGACTGTTCAGCCTTTTGACTGTTGGTCTTTTGACTGTTTGGCCTTTTGACTGTTTGGCCTTTTAAATGTTCGGCCTTCTCACTGTTCTGCATTTTGATCATTCATTTTGAGAGTTCGGCCTTTGATTTGTGACCTTTTTGAATAATCCGCCTTTTGAACGTTCTGCCTTTTCAATGTTCAGCCTTTATATTTTGGACTTTTTTTTTTTTTTTTTTTGGCCTCATTGGTTCGGCCTTTTGATGTTCGGCTTCATGTCAAGCTCCCAAAGTGTTGCTTGTAATTATCCTATGCGACTGTATATAAATGCCAGTAGGTAGTGTACAGTACACATTGACGTTTTGGAAAATATTTTATTCCCAAAGTTTATGGTTCAGTTTGACTTTGGTTGTTACTGCAATTTATTTGTGCCATGTGTTGTCACAGAGCTTGTAGTTGTGACTGTGATTGTCACTTTTTCGTTGTTATGACTGTTTGTTGTTTGTTTGTTGTCATACAAATTGTAGTTATGACTGTGATTGTCACTTGTTTGTTGTCACAGAGCTTGTAGTTGTGACTGAGATTATCACTTCTTTGATGTTACACATATTGTTGTTATGACTGTAATTATTACTTATTTGGTGTCACAGAAATTGTTGGTATGACTGTGGTTGTCACTTGTTTGCTATCACACAGATTTGGCTGAAGACAGCGTTCCAGTGTCAGACATGTCACATGGTCTGTCACAAGAAATGTATTGACAAGTGCCAAGCTCAGACAAGTTGTGTTGCAATGTAAGTCTTCTCTCCTCCAATTATTGCAATGCTATGTTTCATAGACTTCAGAAAGTGATGTTGTCTGTCTGTAGCTTTAGAATGTTGTCTGCATGTCTTGTCGTAGCATGTCTTGTCCTTAATGTAATCATGCCAAACTTTACACGTACCTTGCTAATTTTTTCATGTATTTCTGTGCAAAAGTGCAGGTTCTTTGCAAGTTGCTAGGGTGTTGGGGGGTAACAAGTTCTATCAATGTCAATGTGAAGTATGTTGATGATCTGTTGCTGTTTAGTGCTGAATTGTAGATACTTGGAGTCTGGCTGTGTATTGCATTGAAGAGTAACCAAGTGCTAAGTGCTTCTATAGTCAAGTACTTATTATCATTTTTCATGTGCCCAAGAGTAAGATATTAGATATTTTTATATTCCAACGTGCTAATTGTCTGCCGTTTATTTGTAGCCCTGCGGGAGGCAAAGAGACAGGGACAAGTAGAGACAGAGAGAGGAAGTCAAAGTTGTTAGAGAAAGGCGTTCCAGCTCCAGACAAGACGACAGAGAAACTTCCAGAACCTCTGACCAACAACACAGCATCGCTGAACAAGACATTAGGTAAAAATTGAATACTTGTATAATAATTTGTGGAACTTTCATATTTCTATGTGAACTTGATGACAATTTATGTTGTTACAAAGTGTCCTTAGTAGCAATTTATTTATCTGGTAGCTTTTAACTTAATTTAGCTATTAGCAAGTGAATTTGTAGCTATGTGGAAGGTGAAATGTCAGCTAGTATGTTTATGTGACGTCACATCTCAAGTTGTGTGTTCATGTGAGTAGGTGAAGAGAGAAAGCGTCGTAACTCCGCCCCTGATGAAAGTCTCTCCCTCGTGGGAGGAGCTTCTGTTCATTCACCCAAGCCACAGACATCTCTCGTCAGAACACTGTCCAGCACATCGCTGCAGGACTTGAGCCTCAAACGAGTCATCAATGAGGAGGAAGACGATGACGAAGATGCTGTTCATTCAGTGGCAGTGAGTCACTTATACTCTCAGTGATAATTCTTAGCAAACGTAAATAATTTGTGAATGAATGTTACTGCACTTCTAACAGTGCAGTAATCTTGCCAAGGTTATAGCTGACAAAAGTTGTAGGTGTAGAAATAGCCTTAGTCTGTAGCAATATGTGACAAATAATTATTATTATGATAGCTGAAGTGTTGTGTGCTTATCTCTCTAACAAGTCAGATGTACAGATATAATGACTGAATGATTGGTGTTTCTTCAAAGTGATTTTGTTATAAGGGTTCGATTGTTTCAAAGTTGTTCAATCAAATTAGAGCCATTGTTCATCATCATTAGTGCTCTGCCGGAAGGCAGGTCCCTGGTATTCATTTCCTCCACAACTCACGGTCCTCCGCTTTCTGGAGCAGTATTTATGCTAGGCTTTATATAATTATTATTTTTTAGTTACTTGTTGTAGCAGTGGACCGTATTAGTATTGGTCTGTTGTAGCAGTGGACTGTATTAGTATTGGTCTGTTGTAGCAGTGGACCGTATTAGTATTGGTCTGTTGATTTGAAGTGTCAGCTACACCCGGAGATGTGGACTGTTCCACTGCTCGTCTTGATGGCAATGTAGGAGGAAAGATGATAGTTTTGAAGACTGAATTGCAACGTTATTGTGATGGATAAGTTCTCGTTGGACAAAGTAGTTTTATAGAAATTGATTTCATAATCTCATTGAGGTTGTGGGTGGCTGCGGCGATTAATTGTTCATTGTTACATCTGATGTCCGAGTCGGTACAGTTAAGTTAAAGGATTATGAATTGTCGTGGGTAGCATTACACAATAATCAAATTTGTGAGTTTTACAATGTTCAAAGTGTGATGTCATTTTCCGTAAATTTCTGTATCAGTGTTTGCGATGCTGAAGTCGCGCTCATGCAAGGCCTGCGATCTGCAGGCTTCAATGAACGGTTTTCAGCATGTCCAGTTAAAGCCGGAGGTTTTGTTTCTTTAGATCTTGAGTGTCCAGTTAAGACTATAATAATTGAGCATAGACAATCTAATGACAACAATGCAATTGCAAATATTTGCACAGTTTCGTAAGATCGTGTTTCTTATCCTGATCCAGTAACTGACGATCTTTATGACATCCATGTAGACTTTAAGTAAAGTTTTTATGACACAGATTTGAATTCCTTTGTAGGTTTGACACAGGTTGCATGCTGGCTTCGTCATTACTAGATTGAATGTTTTCAGAGAAAAACACATTCTACACCAGTATCCAATTTAACATTTATAAGTAATTTGATGCATATCTGAACTGCCTTTGAATGCATTGATTTTAATTCCAGATTTATGTACGACGTTGTACGTGTTCAAAGTCAATAAAATCAGTATACTTGAAGTTCTTCATGTTTTCGGTTGCCAGTTTTCATGCATTCTTGATATCCTGATTGTAGCCAAATGTCTATTCTTGATATCCTGATTGTAGCCAAATGTCTATACTTGATATCCTGATTGTAGCCAAATGTCTATTCTTGATATCCTGATTGTAGCCAAATGTCTATTCTTGATATCCTGATTGTAGCCAAATGTCTATACTTGATCTCTCTTTCAGTGCATGAAGGCATCACACTCAGTTTGACTGTGCCCAGACTCGAAGAAGAATTTCTATTCGACTAATATGTTTAGAACCAAATAAGAAAGATATCAGAGCTGTACATACTATTTTATTTACTTTAGATACTCCAGCGTTTGGGAAGGGACTGGGAGAATTTGCACCTTTTCGCTTTTCAGCATACATGAACTGAATTTCTCTTTAAGTTGTTTGATTATTTCTGAGTCAGATCCACGGTTACTCTGCATCTCATCGACCTCGTATTACAAAGGTCCTGCAATTAGCTTGAGCTGTCTTTCACTGTTTTGTGTATTGATTTGATATTCTTCTTGACATAGTTCACTGGAGTGTTTGCCTTCCTTTCAACGACTGGTGATTCACTGAGTCCCTGTAGTGACATGTTTAGAACTTCCAGATTATGATTAGGCAAGATGAAAGTTTGATCTGGCACATTTACATCGCTAGTCGTTGCATCGGCGCTGATTTCAGCAATGCGCTCATCTTCAGATTGAGACACATTGTCAACGGGGCGCACCATCACTTGCTCTCGGCATGGAGTACAGATTTAGAGACATTGTCAACGGGGCGCACCATCACTTGCTTTCGGCATGGAGTACAGATTGAGAAACATTGTAAAAGGGACGCACCATCACTTGCTCTCTCGGCATGGAGTACAGATTTCGACATGAAGTGCAAGTAAACTTTGATGAGAAAACTTGTTTTTAATTTGTGTTCAAAAACCTGAATCAAATAAAGTGCTAAATTGCTGTTGAACCATGATTGTGTAATCAACGAACTCGAGAGTGTAGAAAATCTATTTGTTAATTTCTACGTATTAGTAACAGTATTTACGATAGCTTGTGTTAATAACAACAGTCACGTTATATTTCAGGTGCATGAAGTTTGAGCACCAACTGGCTATTGACAGAACTCTGATTCATATCATCAGATCATTATACTGTAGTTATATTATATACTGTATGTGTAATTTGCATAAAGCAGAGATTATCAATCTCAATCAAGTGCAAGCATAAACGAAAAACAACAGGTAAACAGAGAACGACACGAAAGTGTGAGTAAATAGGATGAGAGAATTATGAGTTACAAATTGCACTGACGTAGACAGCGTCTTGCAGTAAAACTCTTTCAGATTGAATACGGTGAACTTGAGGTCATCAAATTATTGAGATATTGATGACTTCATATTCTATTGTAGTTCTGGTATTATTTTACCCTATTTTTTATTTTAAACCAGTTTTCAACTATTTCCTGTAGAATCTTGAAGTTAGCACAAGCTGGAATTGATTTATCTTGATCAAGTCATCACATACAACTGTACAGAGTCTTCTCTGTGATCAACAAACCTTGTTTGAATGGCAGCATCTCTTGCACAGTCAATGTTTGCTTGCTGAGAGACTTGTTGCATTGCTGCATTCAGTTGAGGTGAGTGAGGTTCACTGAATTGCTCTACGCTTGTACAACTCCAAGGTCTTTTCTACGTGTGTTTCTGTAATCTACATGTGTAATTGAATTTATGATGTCTAACGGAAGGTAGTTTAACAAGATATGCGCACTAGCTTACAACCTGCAAGAATTTACAATGACCAATAATTGGACGAGTAAAGTACCTCGTAGCCAACACAAAACTTCTTGCTTGACTTGACTTGATCCTTGATTCGTACTGCCGTCAAGAGAAAAAACAACGGAGGTGTCAGAGTCCCATGTTCTCCTCAACTTCAGTGAAGGCTTTTCGACGGCTCGTGTTAGCAAATCTGACTTGAGTTGTACTCCAACACATAGGTTCCCAGTTGTTGAACTTCCCTCATGATGTTATTGTTTTTTTACTTTGTTGTTTAATAGGCACATCCTGCAAGTTCTAAGGCGCCTTCTTGTTTGGCGTACCTGTTTATTAGTCCAAAGGTCTTGCCCAAGAGATAAAGGCCCCTAGCATGGATAGCCATGAATGAGCTCTGAAGAACTATGTAACCTGTTTCAGCGTTATGTCCAAC